>JAANSQ010000786.1:0-19129 GCA_036850885.1 Lepidocyrtinus dapeste | reverse complement strand
TTCATATGACTGAGGTAAACAATGGAAAGTTCATGTAATCTCGAGTCGTCCATAGCTTACGTCCGAAAGTCAAGGTTTAATATTTCCATGCGCACAAAAAACTCACCACCTACTTACACTTATTATGCCATACGCTGCGCTGTTATGAGTTGTATGTAAGTTATGAGATGACCATGCACTGAAAAATATTGAATGAGTGGCGAACGACGAACTTTTTGCTGGAAAATAAAAATAACCTTCACTTGTTGCTCAGTACTATCTAAAGGACTTTAATGCATGGATGTATCTTTCAAAAACATTTGGGAAATCCTACTGAACAAAGTTTTTAAACAAAGGTTTAGATGATCTCTGATTGATAGATATACATAAATGAATAGTCCATGTTTCTTCATGGCTGTTTTATAAAAAAAAGTGAAGAGAGGTGATGAAATCTGAAAAAAACTATGCATCATAAACATCTTCAAACAGAAAAGTCTTTAAATGTGTTCTGGCTTAAGGTTTAGACCATTCTTTATTTTATTACTCATGCTATTTTGCCATTCTGTTGGTGCAAAACAAACCCTCAACAACAATAGAAGATGAGAAATAAGTCAGGAACGTATGCTACTGGTCCTTATAGTGCAATAACTGCTCCCCCAGTTGTAAGGTATAATTTCGCTGTAATAATGTGAATTTTTCGAAATGAGTCACAAAGCGTCTAGACAATGATGAAAACAATGCATTCATCATCATAATCTTCTTCTTCATATAGACACAGTATGTTTGAATTTTCAATTTAATGCCTGAAAAAGATACTATATATGTGATGAAGGTCTGAAAAATTAAATTTGCTCATGTTTTGATATGATAGAGCAATTAGCTAATTTACTTGTTTTAAATTAGCTCTAATTTGAACTTTTACACGAAACATTGTTAAAAATGTCTCATCATTTAATCTGTTTCATCTTATAGCTGACACGTGCAAAGGATTTTACGATAGAATGCAACCGCAACGTCACCTTCATGCTATGATTGGATGTTACTTAGGTTACGGAGGTTAAAACTTAATATCAGTACTTTTCTACAAAATTATTAGAAATTAACTTATCATCAGAATAAAACTTGCAGTCCTGCAGAAAAACATGCAAATCAAAAATACTTTAACCTTATAAAAAGCTCCATTTTAATTTTGGAACGATTCCAAGTATACTTTTAGGCTCGTGCCACCCACACTACCAACTCTTATTTTATCAATAGAATTTTATACTAACGATTATTTCGTACATTAACTCCATCTCAAGACGGAAGTTACATATTTACGCGCTTCCTTCCGATCCTCAGTACTTCATTAGGTACAGCATTAAATAACGCTTGAAACACTTAGAGCCATGAATTGAATGCCTAAGGCCTCGGAGAACACGCTTTGACGCATGGCAGGCCTGAGAAACAAAATAAGGTGCAAAAATTGGATCTACTTTGTCTTAATGCAAATATAAAGCTACTCTGTTTTGCTTGGCTGGCTCTGAGTATACAATTTGGGTTTCCTTTTCTAAATCCAAATTAATCATAATGTATGATTAATTATTTTATGAGTGAGTTTATCAAGTTTCTTGTAGCAAACAGTCACACTTTTTTATATCTGTATCATTTAAGTAATGTATGCATAATAAAATAATTTTAGCAAATTTTAGTCAGCTTCCTTAAGCGCCTCTAGCAAAAAACTAGTTCACTCTAGCGCAAACGTATATAAAGCTGGTTCCCTTATGATTAATTCCGTCATTATTCACTCAGCACTTGGAAAGTGAGCCTTAAGTTTTATAACGATTAAAATAGTCATTGAAAGAAATTACTTCAATCAATATGGCCAAACTTTTCGTGAGTCTCATAATTTGGAAAATAAATTTCCTAAAGTGGAATTACATTTGAAGTTTAATTTTGTCCGTCTCATTTAATAGGCAATCGTCCTCATCGCCCTTGCCATCTTGGCTGTGGCCCTTGCCTTGGAGAAGAAGGAAAGGGAGGAGATCCAATCTGCTCCAGGTCATCATCATGGACATCATGAACATCATGGAGGCGGTTTGGGAGTTGGCTACAGTGATACTGCCGCTTGGGTATGAGTCTTATACGAAATATTTTTAGAAAAATGACAAGATGAAGTTACTAATTGTGTCTGTGGAATGTTTCAGGGCTGGAAGAACCCCCACTATGACTTCGGCTACAAGTTCAAGGCCGGTTGGGGATGGCATTAAATGAAATTTCTCTCGCGTTCTACGCTTACTATCCCTCCTAGTCATTTCTCGTCCACCATAAAAATTCAATTTATAAATACTGCTGGCTGGCTTCAGCATGTATTGTTTCCCAAGAAATCATTTATTCCCTGTTAAGTTATGATAAGATGAATAAAATATAAAATCTCAAACCCAGCACGTTTCTAAATAATGCATTCCGGAGGGTAGCTCATAAGCCACGTAGAGAGTGGGAGGTGATGGCACTTGCAACTCTACACTTTCAGAAGTGTTTCTTGATCTAGATATTTTTGGTCTCTTTTTGCCCCCA
Organism: Lepidocyrtinus dapeste; assembly: GCA_036850885.1. NCBI lineage: Eukaryota > Metazoa > Arthropoda > Collembola > Entomobryomorpha > Entomobryidae > Lepidocyrtinus > Lepidocyrtinus dapeste. The sequence continues at coordinate 16,594 of JAANSQ010000786.1, read as the reverse complement.
CTACCAATTTTAAATGCTAGTTCAGAGTCTGAGTTATAATCTGGAGGAGAATCCATTTCCGTATCCAGCTTTCCTATTTCTATGTCGTGACTCCTAGTGGTCCTCGTCATCAGAGAAAATGACTCCCTGATGAATGTCTGCGATGCTAAGAAGCCAGCTTGGAGTCTAGAGTTCATTAACGAATGTGTCTGTTTCTTTCGACTCCCAATGTATTTCAACCCAGATCCTTTTCCTGAAGATTGGGACCTATTGGCGATAATCACTTCTTTACGGAGCATCCGAACAAAGGCGGAAAACAGTTGGCTTGGAGTCATCTGCATTTCAAAGTTGGATGATTAGGCAAAATGAAAGCGTTAATTTTGGTAATTATAATATCTACCTGAGTCCACTTTTTATTGAATAAGTTGGTGATTGAAGCTTCAAGCTTGTTTTGAGTCTTATGCCGCTCTTCGTCCTGAGGCAGGGACTTCATATGCTTAACCATTTTTTGGGTGGATGCTAGTCGACAAATTACGCCCATAACGGTCAACGTTGGTACCGCAATAGCTTAATTCACATCACACACACACACATCAGATTAGATTTACATGATCTTACATAGTACTTCAGTATTACGCAACATTTTCATTACGAACTTATCAAGGTCGGGTCAATCAAGCAGTCATGAGAAAGAGGCTGGAGTGTAGTCGTGGAAGGGGTGATTTGCCTAGGAATCGGAAATAAGCCACCAGTGGTAGAAAATATCGGGCCACTGCCCGTAATTCCGGGTGGGAAGCCAGTAGTTGGTGTCGGTGTTGGTTTACTGATTGATGTCCTATTCTTCTCAATCCAGCCTATTGCACTTACGCAATATTCCTTATCAAATCCATCCCAAGGTAAGATAAAAAAGACGTTTTCGATAATGACCGTCGCATAATAAAACTGCGGTATTGCAGGTAGGACTGAGGAGGAAAGCTCAGGTAGGAAAAATATCGAGATGAATACAGTCACGACAATTTTCTGCGCAGCAACTCCATATTCTGCTTTGGACAAGATCCTACTAAATAAGACAATATGGAAGAGAAGCACTCCAGTAGGAAATACAACTTGCAACCGGGTGAAGCCGGTGGTCGCAAAGACGAACGCTATTGCTGCACTTCTGGCTGAACTGTAAAATGATTAGCTTAAATGAGTTTTAACCTTAATTTTCGGTAAACTGATGGCTTCACTTACTAAATTAAAATCCAGGAAGATGTATTTATAATTTTCCACGCGATTGATTTATAGCAGCCACTTGGAGCAGTGACTGGACCTACAAAATGAGAATTTTTTAATGAAGGCAAACAATAAGTAAAGTCTACAATTTTGTATTTATCTGGTGACCTTTATCCATGTCCCAATGTACTGAAACTGAAACCCGAATAAAATCGATAAAAGAGAAAGCCAGAGTTAACATTCCCAAAACCTTATCCTCATCTGATTGGGTTATCAAAGCATAAAGCTGGATAACACACTGTGGCGCATTTTCCAAAGCTGCTTGCAAAAATTCGAGTCGAACTAGGAGTTCATAGCTCCAATGGTTATTTGGAGTTTCTATCCTCATGTATTTCTTGGGCTCGCGGTACGCCTTGACCCCAAAAACAAATGCTTTGATGTACCATGCACAACCAATGAACCTAAGGACTATGGTGCCCAACCCGTACTTGAACATTCTTTGGAAGCTTTTTCGCACAGCATGTGCTCCCATGCGCCGTATCCTATGGTCTGGATTGCATAAGCACAGGAAGCATCCACTATTTGAACGAAAAGTATTATAAAATTTTCTAATCGAAATGGTTTTTTATTTGCTTTTCATACCGGAAGCAGTTCAAAAGATTTTCAAACTGTCTTCTGAATCCAGAAAAGTGAAAGTAGCATTTCGATAAGCAGTTTTCCTTATTGTCTTTATTTTCATGTATTTTCTGCGTACTGCCGGCATCTATCCCGTCACTTTCCAAATTACTCGAGCTTTCACTTTCCTCCAGATTTCTTTCCTTTCTCTTCCTTAACGAAACTTCCTCCCGAGTTGGACGAGGCTCGAAAAATGAGGTTTTACCACTTATAGAGGTCACTTTTGATAGAGGCCTTTTGACATTTTCGTCTACCAAGTAAACGTTGGTGAAGACCAAAGTAGGGAGGAGAACAGGGACCATGGTGAGCACAGCGAAGAGATATTTCCGTTTCTAAAGAAATACAAATAACCTTCCTGCAATGTGCAAAGTGATTGAAATTTTACGTTTAATTTAGATTTCTTACCAAAATGTACATGAAGAGAGCAAGTAAATCTGTTCCGACGCTTGTCATAGACACCAGCAGGTCAAAAATGGGTTCAAATATGTACTTATGCCTTACATGCCGTTTGAATTTTTCAATTTCCTTTGCCTTTGCCCAGCAGCACTTGGTTCCGGTGATGTGATACTTTGCATCATCACCCGGGTCATTACAATGTTCACAACTCATTTCTTTAATGTACTAAATTAATTCTAATGTTTCAACTGAATAGTTAAATGAAGTCTATCCTGAATGAGTGATCTATTAGCACAATATCATGGTAATAAAAAGTTTTAGATTTTGATGATCATGTTCTCGTAATCTGATGACCTAATGGATCATCAAAGCTTAGATGGAGGCTCGGCTCGAAACACCGCAGATGGCTCAACCATACGGCGAATTTGTCTTGATTCTTCATTATAATCTTTTATTTGCTCATGTTAGATTTCTGAACATTGATAGCACATGGTGTTTACACAACCGGTCAATATCAATTAATTATTCAGGGGAACCAAGCCCTAGGAAAGATTTTCGAATCAATCCAACATGTTACTCTTTCCTTTTCTCAACAAATTAAAATTTATTCAATCATAACTTTTTCAAAGCACCAAATCATTTAAATTATTTTGATTGCATTGTATTTATTCAACCTGAGTTATTTACAAATATATATGAATTACTTCAATTAGTCAATGTATTTACAGTACAGTACATGCTAATCATCACAATTCGGTTAGTCGTAAATCAAATTATCAAGTAAGAACATCACAAATAATTTTATTCTTTAGATAAAATCCATAGTCATATCTTTAAGACAAAACTGGACGTAATCGAATTTGAATGAGATGCCCTCCTTCAATCTTCTTCAATGAATTGACATGTCCTCTAGGAATCAAGTCTCCTTTTGTTCCCAAGCCTAAAAGAAATAAAGAAACACCATTTGATCATTTGACTTCTCTAGAGAAATTGAATAAACCCTGCCATAATTAATCTTTATAATCTTTAGATGTGCACGAAAAATCCAATCCTGTCGCCTTGACAATGGCCAATGAAGCCAAAGGGTATGCAAAATTTTGTTTTGGATCCATAATCATTCCCTTTGCTGTAGCCAGTGATTCCTACTTACCAGTTTTTATTTCAGTGTCTCCATCCATCGTCTCACGTCTATGTATCATTTCCAGTATATCAGCAAATATACTTCTACTCTTCGATTTCCTCTCGTCAAGTATTTTCTGGTGGAGCACGAGCACGTGCTTGAATTCTTTTCCGCCATGAGCTTCATGAGCCTCGTCAATTTTCATTACTTTTTCTTGCAAGTCTGTTCTAGCTCTGGAAAAGTCTTGTCTCCTCATTATTCTTGGCGTGATTGATGGTGTGCAGTTGTCTCTGAAAATGCTTCTTATAAATATTTTCACGGCGTTTCTGCTGACTAGAGAGTTCTACGCTGGACCACTACAAGGACTAGAAAAAAGGATGAAAAAAACACAAAGTTTCTTTGGAATTTCCAAGTTTGGAAGTTGGGACTGAAATCCCTGGAGAGTTTGAAGAACTCACAAAAATAACTCGTACTTTTCTACTGTTGGAGCACGCTCCTAGCCCGTAACAAGAGGAGACACTTTAACACCAAAACAAATACGAAGACTCCATGACCTACACAAATCTATATTTTCTCCAGTTTCCTCGGAAACTCTTCGCTTTGTCCTAACTGATCCGTTACTTCCAAAAAAGCCACGGCATCGTCACCTTCTTCCTTTCCGTTTATGTAGAATTCACCCAGCAAGCTAATGAATAAGAGCATTGTTAAAAGCACCAAATATCCAGTAAGAACTTCAATATTTGGAGTGATAATCACGTCCTCAATGTACGTTTCGGATTGGAGGTAATCACTAAAGTATAATTGATTCTGGAAGTCAGACATTTTGATTTGGTGTTCTAATTTGGAGATTTTTTGTTTAAACCCAAGTAATGAATGACTTGCATGAAGAGCCAAAATCAGGACTTGACTGATACCTATTGTAAAGTCGAGTGAGCACATGATCATCACCATCAGAATGTAGCAGAAGCGTCTTCTTTTTTTTTCATTCTTAAGCTTTGTGCAAACATCATGATTATATGATTGTGTGATTATGCTTATTTCCCAATTCCCTTCCCATTCATTCTTCAATCATCCTCGGCGACTCAAAAACTCATAACTCATAAGCACATTCATTCATCCAATTGAGATAACAACTGCTGACAAAGACATACAAGAGGCTTTATATGTATACATTTTTATGGCCTTCAGAATATCAGTCAGTACAGTCACTCAACCGTTGTAAAAAATACACACCTTTTCATTTAACAAGCTTAGCAGACTGCATCACTTCTGCATGCTTCATCAGGACAAAACTCAGATTGAACATAGGCATATTGTATCTGTACGTAACAGACCCAAATACATATCTTGTTGTAACTACAAATATAACAGCATTAACTCGAATTTGCATCCGTTTCCATTCCGTACGAAGGTACGAAGAGCTTTTGTCAGCATAGTTAAGTAAAAATTGCTTGCAAATCTAAACTTCAGCCTTAAAGGATTTTTTACAAGATATAATCCTCATTAACTGGCAGAGATAACCGTGAGAAAAGAATAAGTGTAGCAATTAGATGTGTCGTATGCCTAAGTCTACATGACATCGGCATCCTGTCTGCCTGTGACATGCTATCGTCATCCTTGTTTCCTTTTTAAAGCGTAGTTGCATTAGAAAGGCTTTGCATCGATAGTCAAATGCTTTAAAACTGTGTGCATTCGATAGCGCTTATGACATTATGACTTTATCTTGGGTATTTCAGATATACCCCCAATAAAATCGAGGACGTTGGCTTTGCTTAGTCAATTTTTTCTGTATGAAATCAAGTAAAGTACAAATTAATTCATTGGATTTTGTGTTTTCATGTGGCAGTAGGGAAATGCAAAATATCTCATTTTCTTACCCTCTGCACTGATTACATTCAGCAATCTTTCATTCATTTTAGGTACATTCTGTTTACATTTAATTTGTTTGGCCTTTCCTTCTGTGTTCGTAAAGTTCCTTAATATTTATTAAAATTAAACCTTCAATTTTTATGTGCTTCCACCACCTCCGCTGGTCTTGTCAGTGCAAGCATTTACCATTTTTACTAATTGCATATATGACCCAATTGGATTACTCCAGCTTTAAAAATCAACTTCTTTATTTGATGAAACGCAAAGCGAGTATTTACTTGCTTAAAATATAACCCAACCCGCCGATTAATAAACTTTATTTTATTTACCAAAAATACCTAAAGTTTTCAAAAGAATTCTTTATTTTCATATTATTTTACACGTCACACATGGTTCGTATCTGGTTACTTTGTACATGATGCCAAATTAAATTAAATCAGTTTGTTTTAGGAAGAGAACAGTATTTTTTAGGAAATGTAGTCAACAATTAAACCTAATCCTTAAAATATATCATATATTTTGGTAAAACGATTTACAAATCCGAAACGTGGCGATATTAATCTACGCATACTTGGGAAATATAGTTTTCATCTTAATTACAAGGTTAACTCTTAATCGTTGATGAGTAATTATCTTGGGTTAACTGTATAACACTTAAACTCTTAGTTCTTCATCTGAAGTCACAACCTCCACACTCAATTGTAGATGACCCTGATGATGATGACCTGCAGGAATGTTCATAGGCATGTTGTGAGGCAACGTACTAAAGTTATTGGCAGACCTGGGTGGAGGCATTGGTTTAATCCCTACGTAACTTCCTTGAGCACCAACAACCATCCCCCCTCCAATGGCACCATTACACCTAGGTAACGTAGCAACTGCAAGCGTTTGTGGGGTCATGATTTCCGTATTACTGCTGCTCACATTCATCGACGAACTTTGGGATGAACTTGGGGGCGAAAGGAGAATCCCTCTGGCGCTCATATCCACCTGCTGTGGGGGATAATGAGAAGGTGGTGGATTGTTCTGGAATTTTTGGGGTTGCTGAGGATTATGCCCGTCACTAGCATCCCCATCCAACTGATAAGCTGTAAGCTCACTTTGATTTTTCTTTACAGCGAGCTCCAATTCCAAAACCTGTAGTTCCATTTCCATTTGGGAGGCGTGTAGGAAGGAACTTGCTGTCGTAGTATTTGATTTTAAAAGTTCGGGCGGCTCTCCATACTTATTACCGGGGCCATTTCCCGCCCCATTATTATCCTGATGTAGGGATTGTGTAGAAGACTTTAACTTTGGCCGAGATCTTTCCCCATCCCTCTGCTTCCTCTTCAGGTATATCACCAGTATGAATATGTTCAAAAGTAAAAGCAAGCAACCTGAAACACCAAAACAATAGGAGTTAAGACGGTTTACAATGCGTTCTCTCATGGATGCCATTAAGCAATACCTTCAAGCCTTAAGATTCATCCTTTTTTTACAACCTAACATAAAAACTAATCCACGTTCTTATTTTCGCCCCTTGTGTACACAATATTACCCCATTCAAATTATTATACTTCTCCAAAATATATGACTAGAATTACTGGAAACTTTTATTTTTACACAAAACAATAAAAAGTGAAATGAAAACTTTAATGTTCATACCTATCGCAATCGTGATGGCAAGGACGGTGGAATATGGCGAAAGATAGAAAGCATTCAGGCCGGAACTAGCATCATCACTTGAGTTTCCTTTCCCTTGGTGACTCGTATTCTCCTGGATGGAACTTGACACTGGAGAGTAGCACGTGGTGTATAAAGGAGGACCGTGGGAGCCACCAATGTCATTACTGTTCCTTCCTCTGCTACCATCGCTACCCTCCTCCAAACCGTCCCCTCCTGGTTGAGCGCCGTAGCCATTGTAACCAAAACTGTAATAGCCGTAACCCAAAGGAAGCTCTAGGAGTTGGATGGAATTGCTTCCTCCTGAAAGCTCCGGTGGCTCTTCCTCATCATCTTCGGGAAAATGCTTTAGACTGGAAATTTTAATTTCATTTTATTTCTCCACATCATAATATAGGATGCAGTCATAAAAAGAATCTGTCTAGACTTTAGACTGCTTTTAAAAAATTTTTTGCAAGAAACCAATCTTCACAATTTCGTTTTTTGAGAAGGCTTATAAGTTACCCATCACCGGCCCCGTTCATTAAGACGGATCATAACATGAAAGCCTTCTGGATTCTAATTCTTCTTAAGATTTATGGTTTCAAGGTGATATCAAATAGATATCAATGGAAAATATTCAAGTACGACCCTCTAGAATCACTTGGAGTTTTTGTGGGCTTATGTGAAGTGTATCCGGCTCTCGAGCCTCCCACGGGAAGATTTTTTACATCATTATCTCTCCCAATGCCGAAGAACCACGAACATGAAAGCATGAAACCCTTCCCACTTCCCAACTTTAAGAAAATAAGAAGAGAGAAAATCCCAGGCCCAATTGAATGAGCACTTGAGAAACCTACAGATACCAACATTGCCGATTCCATCGGACATAATATTCAATGTAAATACTCTCTGCTGGAGGAAAAATTTAACCCTTTTCAACAGCTTTGTTTCTTTATAAAGAAAGGAAAAGCTACCTACCTTCCAGCATATAAGGAGGGATCGTTTCCACCTAAATCATAAACGAAATAGAAGTTTAAATCGTAAACCTAACTTGTCATAGGTTTATTAAGTTGTTTCACAATGCCCCACTTACCTCTAAGCCTACTATGCCAAGTGGAGCTGAAGCTTGCAGCGGAAGCAATCTGTCCACTACGCTGCAGTTCGGGTACGAGTCTAAAATACAAAAGACAAAGTCATGAATCATGATTTGCTCCAGAAGCAGTTTTTCTTGGAGAATGCATCTATCTAAAAAAAACACTTGTCGTGCATTTTGCATTTCCTTGGTACTCTCCAGGGACTAACTAAAGACAATTTTTAGAGGGACAGTATTAGTCTTTAAAAAAGTGATGGTGTTACGCTTGGTTACCTCAACCAAATGGCCATTTGGTGGGCTCGGTAGTGACTACGGCTTCTAATTTTGTTCAGCCCAATCTCCAAATACTTTTGGTGGAGCCTATCATAAGGTTCCCAGATAGTATTCCTATATCTATTCCGTTCCTTGGAAATAGGCCAAGTTGCAATTGCGTCAGTCTTTACGGGACCATTAGGATCCCTACGGTAGAAGAATAATAAAAAAATGCGTTCAAAATTTTAAGCTTTTTACATGACCGTCACGGAGAAGAAAGCTCTTGTGTGGACATGATCGTTTTCTCAAAGGATATAAGTATATATTGTCCTTTTCCAGAAAGATGACACCACAATAAAACGGACTCCTTACCCAGAATGAGCAAAGTTTGAAATAAAAGTTAGCCAAAGCTCGGCAAGTCCAATTTCCGATTTGGAGTAATTGGATGGCAACGGAGAAGGAATGAAAGGGAGCACTTGACCCGTGGCAGCCTCGACCAGTGGATAGCCCAGGATGTAATTAAGTTCTTCGCCGCCTCCAGCTCCAGCACGCTTCAAAAGAAAAAAATAGAGGATATATCGTATCGCATTCCGCTTTTCATTCTCTAGAGAAAATACGAAAATACACAAAGATTGTACTTCTTCTTTCAAAGACTTTCACTGAGAAGGAAACGCTAACTGATTGTGATTCTGATTGCGGGCAAAGAGCTTTTTCCTTACTTAAATTACATTAAGGCTAAAAACTCTAAAAAATAAAAAAAAACTTTTTGTAGACTAAGCAAACCATCATTTTTAGAATCAGAAATGATTGTAATGTGATTGCAATTTCTGTCCCCTCGGTCTGTCTGTCTGTAGTCCGAGGGATAACTCTTTATACAGAAGCTGTATTTCTTGCAGAAATTTAACATGCAGATTTACATCATTTAAAACAAAGGCTAGGATAGTATTCGGGTGATTCAGTACCAGATCCTCAAGAGACAATTATTTCTGATTCTATAAAGATTTTGCAAGGCATTGCATGGTATGGCATTAGGTTTTTAGGTTCAACTCTACTCACTTGATAATTGTACAGCCCATCCCGAGTGGAATGCTCAAAGACGTAAAAGAATGACTTTTTTATCTGCGAGGAGTCGCTCGCTGCGACGACAGGGGCAAGGCTGAGACAGTCAGTGACGGCATTTATCGTCAAATCTCTAGTTCCTACGGGGTGCTGTCCAGACCTAAGGAACGTAACATTTACTCCATAGCTTATAAACTCTTTTTTTCAAAGTAAACTAAGATTTTCTCATTCATTCAGTTTGCTCTCTTAAGACTGTCGGGGAAAGGAGAGTCAAGGAAGCATGAAATCATTATCTCCTTTCAAAAGAAACAGTCTCTTGGAGTTAACTAAAGTACACATAAAAACTCCTCCACTTACAGTTTAAACTTGAAAGACGGTGTGTAATTTTCTTACCTCTCCCAGTCAATATACTCGTTTGTAATAGTAGCCAATATCTCGTTCCGATGGAACCTGTAAGAGTTTCGGACTAAAGTCCTCAATATGGCGTCTCTTCTTTGGGCTTCGAACCCAAACTCCAGGTCAATCTGAAGAAAGAACAAATCAATTTCAACCTACCAATTCAACCTACTTTCATTTTACTTACATACAAGAGCCTTTACTCTTCTTTATTGAGGTGGATAAGTATAGCAGGTGCCATTTGCATTTGCGATTTCGCAATTTCTCTCAAGGAAAGTGAAAGTCAAGCTAGTTCGTAAGAGAAAGTAATATATTTGATGTAATGTAAGCTTTTTACCTCACTGAACTCGGTGAGCTTTTCGAAAGATGAAATTCCAAAAAGCAGGTCATACTTTTTTGACACTTCCCGCTTCCCCATTTGATATTCCTTGGGAGAAGACTGGAGAAAGAAAATGGAAACATTTTTTATTCAATAAGTGCTCTCATATGCGAATACTGTCCTATTTTTGGAAAAAAATTAATGTACGGATGTCGTAATGTAAATTGGAAAATATCAGAATATAAATGGAATGAACGTGAACAGTGAAACGGTAAAAGTGTATTCTTGGGTGGAATAACGTCTTCACTTTTTAATCAATAATGCATTGCGCCATGAACCGAAAGAAAGTGAAAAAGTTTTCCTCCATGAATATAACGAGATTAAAATTTAACTTCATCCATTGAGTTTAACGGTTTATGAATTCAGTTTTTGAAAATTGGATGCTTTTAATCTTCCACGAATACGAATTGATTATCAGCATTAACCTGCGAATACATGGTCCCTTTTTTAACTTGGGCGGAATAGCGGAAATGGATTCTGTTAGGAATGTGCAAAAGTCTTGGAGGGATACATTATTCAATTTAAGACTTTCCCTCCCAATTAAAAAAGTTTGGTGTTGGTCATGAAGCGTTCAATTCCCTTTATTTGGTGGACTTACCCAAAAGTTTGGCTTAATCACAATTCCATCGATGGATGGTCCAAAATCAATAGAAAATTTGGGTGGTTTGAACTTTGAAAACTCGGAAAAATGCTTAGATTTAAGACAGTCGAAGACGGGGTCTTGCGAATAGGAACTAGAGGATGGGCCGGATGCACCCACACCGTGATGAGATTCTCTAGGGGATTGCGTTGTCGTAGAGGTAGTGGCCGAGCCGGAGGGAAACTCATTTAAGCTGGATGTATTTGTAGCTGAGCAGTTCAAAGCTTGAGCGACGGACATGGCGGAAGTATAAGGATCGGAGACGAGTGCCCAAGGGGCGTGGGCTGAACCAGATATGAGGATTGCTCGATGAAATAATCCTAAAAGAAGGCAGGAAATTATGATTTGACAACAGTCATTTAAAATATTCATTTCTATTCTATATCCTGCACTTTCATGTACCTGGAGCAACAGCCGGACTAGACATGAGGAAATTAATCGAAATCGCTCCCGCTTCATACCCCATAAGACTAATGTTGTCTGGGTTGCCTCCTATCAAAAAACCACGATTTGTAACAGCAATAACAATTATAATGATAATAATAAGGTTAAAATAAGTTTCTTTGTTCAATTTGTTGCAAAAACAAGCTCACCAAAGTTTCGTATATTCTCTTTGATCCAATGAAGAGCTGCTATCTGGTCCATTAGACCGTAGTTGGCAACGCGTGGTCGAGAATTTGGGGAGTCGTTCATGTTCAAAAAGCCTGAACAAAGTGAAAAGTTTGTTTTCAAGAAAGTCACTTGTATAAGACACGACAAGTAACTTTTTTCGCTTTATCACAATCGCCCAAACTAAAAATTGCTATTCTTTAAACAAGTTTAGGCAGAGGGAAACTTGGGTAAAGTCTTCTTACAAATAGGCTACCCACATGACAGTCCACCTCCGCTATAACGAACACTCAAGGGCTATATGAAAATTATAACTATGAATACGTTATAAGCATAGTCGCTATAGTGAAGATGGACTGTATAAGGAAAGCGTTTCGTGTAGGAACTACCTAGCCTAAAGTGATGCTTTTGAAAGAGTTACAAATCAAATCAAAACACTTTTTTGGTCCTTAAGGTTGTTTCAAAGATAGAGCAAAAATCACTTTACAATACAGCCCTTCTTGTTTTAGCAGCCTAAAAAGTTTTTTTTTTTACTAAAATTTATTCGAAAATTTATTCCGTGCCTACTCCTGAGGAAAAGTACTAGTTTGGGGAATTAAATGAAAGAAGTCAAAGTCAATATAATTTATTAACTTTGCCGACACTGATAAGGACTTGCCTAGAATTCCCAGGCGATAATTAAGTGTCACGTAAATCACATCAGCTTGAGAAGAGGGCACCGTTCCATCAGACAGGTTTCCGCTTCCCCAGGAAAACTTTCCCCCGTGAATGTAGACCAATACAGGCTTCAGTCTTGTATCCGGCCCTAGAAGAATAAAGTGATTACCAACAATTTTCACTACGTATATAACCCAGTCGAGCATTTAATTAGCCTACAAAATCATTTATCATTTCCCGCATGATCTTGACGTGATACATATAACACTCTCTCCAACTCCAGTTTAATCTCATCTTATTCTTCATTGCCACTCACTCCTCAACCTAGACATGTGTGAAAGCCTTTCACTTCCTACTCTAGAGAAAATATGATCGTAAAGTAGAGGCATGTTGATCGGCCTACACGTAGTAGCTAATCAAAATATTAGCTGAGATGAGAGAAAGCCATTTTGACAGTGACTCACTTTCTATCTGACTCTCTCCAGAACTAAGTCAGTTCATATGATGACGCTAGAAACTTTTTCCACAAACCATAAACCAATTTACATGCAAACGTAGGACGAAAAACATTTCTTAATATTGGAGGCGAGCTCGAAGCATTTAATATTTTTTGTATTTGTATTATGTAGATCGTAAGTATAGATTTTGATATGTCTGTCCGTCTGTCTGTCCATCTATTTATTCAATAAGTCTCGAATGGGCTGACTAATGGATTTTAAATTTGGTGAATGTAAATTAGGGGTTCCAGACACGACCTGCATAACTTTAGGGTCACATCGGTCAACGCATGAGATCAGAAGTTAAGGCTGAATGCTTTTTCAAAGATAACCCATCGCTTGTGACAGCTCATTCAACAGCTCTTGACATATGCCTATTGACCTATTTCGGCGAACCTTTGAGGCGATAGACGCAGATTAGTTTTAACTAAAATATTTAATTTGACAGCTACGTTTTGAACGCTTTTACCAGCTTTGTTTTTAAAAGAAAAACTTCAAAGAAACGGCTTCAGTATCCTTTTGCATCAAAACTCAAAATTCTAGCTAAAGCTTAACGGATTACGAAATACAAAGCCTCTAATATTTTGCAAAAATGAATATGCATACATACATCGCTTTAACTGTTGACTGTTATTGCTAATTCCTTCTCGTTTCCAAAATGGTATTGGCTTAGGTTTTAGAATTTTGGTTCATTTTTTTGTCCCATTTCCCTTCACAGTTTATTCTCTGTGTGACTCTTTCAAGTCTCTAAAGATGATATCGTTAGTTTCTTTACAAGTTCCATCTTCTATTCTACTCTCACACTCTATTCCTTTCTCCCTTTTGGCTAATTCAAAGTCAAAGCGTGAAATTACTGTTAAGTATCAATTTTCACCAGGGAACTTATTTTCTTTTCTTACCATATTTTATGACTTGAGGGGATTACGATTTAGAAATTTCTACATAGAAATAGCACATTATTAGAGTATATTGCAAAAATGATTCTACGAAATAGTCATCACCATCATTCTGGGATTTTCTTTCAGCTCAAAAGCCTCAGGAATTTTCTCCATAATTGTGATGGCTCCCTTTGTTTCTTATTCATAGACCTTGTTTCGACTAACACCAGGTCCCAACGTTCCAAGGCTTTGTATTCATTTGAGAAGCTAACGTTACCCAAACCCAACTTTGTAGATCTCTTTGAAACATGACAAGGTAAAGGGACGTCAAGGCAACCCTCCTTGCTTTCACTTTCGCACTACTAACTGACTTCTTTGAAGATAAATTATTTGTATTTTTTGAACAAAACGTCCTTTCCTTTTTAACTAGGCAATGTAACTAAAGAACCTATTTTAGAAAATATGGCGCCACACCAGCACACCAGAAGACAGCAGCAGCTTGAGCAACTGTCCCAGAAACTCAATTCGGAGGAAATGCGAAGGGCATGCTAATGAGCAGCATAAACCGAGAAAATCTTTCGTATGCACATAGAACCACACAATGCATCGGAATTACTCTAGGGAAAAATAAAATCGTATGTGTGTATATGTACTACTATCTTTCTAAGCTTATCCTTTTTATGTGGATACAAAAAGGATGAAATTTTTGCATTTTTCGAATAGCGTCTGAAACTCTGGAGTCTGGATATGCTGCACCACAATAGCACTCCCTTGGAAAAAAGTATTTTTATGGAATTCAATGCGAGCAAGAAAAAAATGAAAAGATGTTTTATGTAAAATAACCCTACACTTCAAATTACATGAAGCTTCCGCTGCACTGCTTTCCCTGTTTCCCTTTTTAAAAAGCCTTTCATAAGTTGACATATTGAATTTGAAATGTTTGTGAATATTGAAAAATATGTAACGTGACAGTGAAGAGGAAACATTTTTGCTGGAGCCTTGTCACATGAAAAAGCAGTTGGCTGATTGTGAGTTGTGGTGTGTGGGTTGGATTCACTGGAAGTAAAATAACTTCTCAAAGTGAATCAGTGTCATACACGCTTTGCATTCTGCCTTGTCTACAGTTCGCCTTCTGTTTCTGGCAATTTATAGTGATGTGATCTGATGAGATGTTGATGGCAGTGGAATAATGAAAAATGCAAAAAAAAGAGCCTACAATTCAACAGAATAGAACGTGCAGTAAGTTACCGCTACTATTCACCGCATCGAAAATGAGGAAAGTGGCCTGGGAGTATGCAAGTCATTCGCAATAACTTGTATGTACTGCATGTCATATTTACTCTGAATCGTAAATGACATGGAGCGGCCTACTATCAAATTATAGGGAGGCTAAAGCAGAACGGCAAATAACCCCAAATACGCTTAAAAATTCATCCCTACATAGATGTCATCAAGCAAAAGAATAATATTAAATAGATGGACGTTGAACGCAAGACGTGGTAAAATCTTGATGTCAACGGATGATGGTGCTGACAATTTAGTTCTTTTCAAATTCCAGGACAAACAGTTGGACAAAAATTTGTTATTTACTTAAAATGTCTTCTACTGTCAACGCATATAATTCCAAGAAGACGTTCCATAAAGAGTAGTAAGTGACCTTAGGAACTGATTAAAAATTGTGACAAGTAACGCATGCGCAGTTCTGGATCTGGATTTCCAATTTAAAGCCTAAAAAGATTCTTGGGAGCATTTCTATTTTATCCGAATAAAGCTACTTAGATGTTCCTTGAAAATCAAGTTTCCACCATCATCATTATTTCATCATGTTTTATAATTTTTTTTTTTTGCATATTCAAAACGATTTTTAGGTCACTCGAAACCCTTCTCATCTAGGCGTAATCCTTTTTTGAAATTCTAATTAACTCTCCGCTAAATTTTAATTTGCCACATCCGCAACCCACATGAAACCTTTCATGTTTGTTTCGTGACTATATAAATTAAAACCTGCAAGCGATGAGATGAGAATGTCATTAATCTAGATCTACAATCACAATTCTGAAAACTTTTTTTTAATCTTTGGAATCTAAAGTGTAGAGTATTTCAGAAAAACCTCCTTGGCAAAGGCAAGTAAACCTCACACTAGAGTAAAGTTGCTTTTGAAACTCTACCCCATAGCTGAATAGTTTCAAATTTAATGTCGGCAATTTCCCTACCCATCCCATTCCACATTTAGGTAGTTGTCCTTTGGGAAACATTTTTCTTTGCTCTTTTGCATCCATCGAAATTTTTTTTATAAAGAATAGGAGACTTTCCTAGAAATGAAAACCCTGGTGGAATGGATTATAACGAAAAGCTAGAATTTTTTTAAAAAATAAAAAGCCTTATTCATCTAAAGTCCCTACGTTTTGAGTGCAACATACATAAAGTAAGCCAAGTATCACGAGAAAATACCACATTACCACTGACTAAAATCATTATCAGTATCATCGCAGTTTCATTTACTTCTCGTCATTAGATTGGATTGAAAGCTCCTTTATCCAAACTGGCTTTGTGAATCTCAGAATCAGATTAGACATTATTGGTTTAATTGTTACTAAATATGCACTTAATTAAAATACACCGATTCTCATTCAATTTAAGTTGAATAGTTCACAATTTAGATCATTGATGTAATATAATTTTTTACCGTCCAAAGAGCTGCTACAATTGCAGCCAGGGTAAGTGTGCTTCTTTATAGTTATGTCGTATGTTAACTTTTTCATTTTTACATATGTATATGAATCATTTTGGCAGAAACGTGGACATATTCCATATTACAATATTACAATATTATAATTACAATATTTGTAAGTGTGGGTTGCACTGACTTCTTTGAAACTTTATGTTCAAATCAACATTATAACATAGTTCACATAAAATGAATTTTGAATTCAGCCTGTGGTCACTGCATTTTCATGAAATTACGCTTGAAAAAGCCTCCACAATCATAAGGTGATATACCTATACATACATTCCTCATTTTTAATCTGGGGTCGCATTACTTCCATAATTCGTTGTGGGTGGGTTCGCTAAAATCTAAATACTAAACTTGATAACTATGTTGCAAAATTAAAAGGTATCATCTTTCATATTACAAAAACGTTGATGCAACATAAGGGGACTACTGTTAACTTTGAAAAACCAACTGGTAACTAGTTAACTGCTAACTTATTTGGTAAAAGTGATGGCTAAGGAAT
>JAANSQ010000785.1:0-19132 GCA_036850885.1 Lepidocyrtinus dapeste | reverse complement strand
GCAGCGCGTTGGGGCAAGGGGACCGTGCGAGCCGAAGGCTCGCGGGTCCACTTGTTTAACATAATTTTTTATGTAGGTACGAAAATATCATCCTAATTCGGTAAAACTCCAGGAAGATAAGGAATCTGTGGAACACATGGAAGACAAGGAAATCGACGCGTAATTTAAGTTTTTATACTCTCGCTGTCTTAATTACAATTACGACCATTTTATATTTCGATATTTACTTAGTTCCGAATCCTACCGATGTAAAATTTTTATAGTAAAATCCCTTGGAATAATTTTAAGCTACACTATACTAACGACTGCTTCGTTATTTATGAAGTAGGATGTCAAGTATATTTATTAGAATTTTTACCGTAGAATAAAACGTTTAATTTCAAATAAAATTTTAGCCAAGGAATCAAAACTATGTAAACTCTAATTAACTTCTTTCCATGATAGGTAGGTACTGGTATTTTTAGTATGAATTCAATAGGAAATCTAATGGTTTAGAGAATTTCTTATGAAAACTGTTCTCGTTCTTTTGTCAACTAGGGATTTTAGGGATTTAGATGAAGACAAAGGTTAGCTGTGTTTTGGCTTTAGAACAGCATTAGATTTGCATTTCCATTCATAAGGTACTTGCTCACTTGCAGAGAGTTCTGTATGCTTGCATTTAATTTTACTCTTTCTCTCCAAATGCTCAAATTCCAAATGCATAGCAAACATGAATAGAGGAGATGATGTAAGCACGGAAGGATTACGGACTACGGACGGTGTTCTGTATTGTATGCGACCAGTAAGATTTGTAAGATAGGTACATATACCGGATCGATAATCCAAACTTTAAATCCATGAACATTACCAAGAACATGCACTAGTGAAGTGCATAGCATACTACCATACCACACCAGCCCGGTAGAGATATTTTTTTATCGTTCTCCGAGTATGTAAATAAATACCAATTGGAGCAAATTGTAATCATTTCTCCACCTGAAAGATAAAAATTCGGTTTCATATACCATTTCTAATTGAAGTCCCTGTAATTTCCAGATCTTCACAATAGTAAATTGTTATTCATATTTCATTCATAGTGGAACCAGGTTGAATAATATGCGAACGGAGAACAATGCCCTTACCTAATACAGATCCGGTGAGTGTACAATTGATGGAGGAAATAGGAATGGGAATAGAGGCAGAAGCAGAGAGACAATACTACGACGAACATGGTGCTGGCATTCTAGCCGCCATTGATAACTTAAACTGTCCAGAAGACGATAATCTTTTTAAAGATTCTTTACCTACTATTGCTGCGATCTTGGATGAGAAGGAGGCCGAGGCCGCTTTTAACAGTGCATTTCCTCCAGACTCCACCCACGATATAACTGATTTGAGCGATAGCAATCCAAAGCTTCAAGATCCTAATTGTTTTTTACAGACTGAATTTACAACGACGGAAGAGGATAACGAGACGCCAGTGATTGCTTCAGTGTCAGTGTCTCCGTCTTCTTCTAATTTTCTAGTGAAAACTGAATTAGCTCTTGGTTGTAATTATTCCCAGTTACCTGAGATACCCATAACTACTGAATATCAGAATTCCCCTGAACTTATCGAACTTGATAATATCCCTAAGCAAGATGAGAATGAGTTCGAGGCACCTCTTTTGCTCTCCAGAGAAGACCTAGAACTCTCATTTAGACGAAGTTGCAGAATTGTCTTAACCCGTTGTGACCTCTCCAGTAGTGATAGTGACGAGGAAAAACCTAACAGTGTTCCCAATGAATACAGTGATACTTATGGAACACAAACATTTTACACCAATCTTTCTAATTTGAATCCCGTAAATAATCACAATCCAAATGTAGAAGAGACCGCTGAGCAATTTGTAGATTCATTACTTCGACTACCTACTCCCAACTCATTGGCTTCGATTGATACTGGCGGAATTGTAACTGGGTCTGGTCTGCCCAAAAAGGCTCTAGTCAAACGTAGAGGTCAGGAACGCTTTGAACAAAGGCGGCAGTACCTCATGGAGCAAAACAACCTTGTAAGAACATTTCCTTCTCATTTAAATATTGCATTTAATATTTTTCAAAAATTTGCCAACTTGGATGATGAATGAAGAAGATATGAACATTTTACAACGAAACAGACCAATCAAGATCAATCATGAATCAAATAGCCCCATAAAATTACCTTGAGTTGATCTCGTTTGTAAATTCCTTTATACTTGCCTGGTATACGCTTTTAGTTACGAGCAATAGGCAACAGGATAAACACAAGATGATCACTTATATGGGTTGTTGCGATCTTCCTTAATCTCAGAACTTGTTTTGGTTTTACATTACATGAATGCATGTGAATACAGATGCTTTTCAATTTGGTATCTATAGTGGAGCCAGTGGAGGTAGAAAATCCGTAAAAACTCATTGTACTGATTGTGAATGTACTACGTAGCGGATACATGTTTACAATTACGATTTATGTTTAGTATTACTTGAAAGGCATATTTATCTCGATACATTTGTTGAAATTAAACCCAACCCTATTTGCGAATTTGATTTTCCATAGATCCGTATGGTACCGGGGGGTTATGAATGCGCTATTTGCCGAAAAAAATTTCCCCAACGGTGGAACCTACTTGTGCACGTATGTCATTGAATTGATTGAATTTGATTTTAATGGTTATCAATTAAAAAGATAATAGTTATTGAGCTAATAAAGTGAGGAATTAAATTGATGGTGCAGGTTCGGATTCACACAGGTGAGAAACCATATTACTGCCCCTACTGCGATCAGCAATTTAGACAGTTGGCACATGTTCAAAAACACGCGGTAAGTAGATAATCCAGAGGCTTATCGCCAGTATTGTGTATAAACAATACATTGCCTAATTTTCATACTTCTTTATTAATCAGAGGAAGTCCCATCAAAGAGAAGTTTGTCGAACGGAGAGTTATAGACTAGACGGAGGCTCCAACCCTAAAATTAAGTTAGGAAGGCCAAGACTTACAGTCCCTTCAGTGCGGCCGGTTAGGAAAGCTCGGTTACTTTCACCGTCACCAGAACCTTATGAACTTAGTGAAACTGATGAGATGAAGAGTTCCAATCTAGTCGAAAATCCCAGTTCTAATCATGACATTATCGGTGAGATTGAAGAGAGGGAATCTAACGATATGCAGCCTTCAGACATGTTAGAAAGCTACATGAAGGACTGTTGGAACAGTCAAACTGCGCGAGCTGGCTGTATCAACTTAATTCACCCTGACTCTGATGTACCGATTGAGATGGAGGAAGATGTCTTGCTACATTTCCTTCGACCATTTCTCACTAGTGACGTATCTCCCGTCAAGGAGAACTTTAATGCGGAGGGAGAGACAGATTTAAGTTTAGTTGAGATACACTCCAAACTAAGGAGTATGTTTAATAAAAAGGGAGAATCTACAAATAAAACTGAAGGGAAGAAACCCAGGATGTATATCAGGAAAAATACAAGCCACGTTATTTCCCGTAGCCCCGTTAGCTCCAGTGCCCCCGTAAGTTCCAGTGAAGGTCGTGATGTCATAGTGAAACGTCAGTATTCCTACCGTTGCAAGATTTGTGGTGCCATTTACCCCAATATTGCACATCTTAGAATGCATGTAATATTGCCAAGAAATATATAATTCCTTACATTCTATAACTTGTTGCATTGTATTAATTTTTTGATTTTTGATCTTGCGCTTGGATATATCCAGAAAAAACGGGACCATCCCCTTGTACCGCCTTCTGAAGGTGTAAAGTCATACTCGTGCAAACAATGTGACACCATTTTGAAATCAGAGGAAGACTTGAAGGAGCATAACAAAGAGGTAAATATCCAAGAAAAAATCCTCTAGATGACCCAGACAAATAGTTAATTGGCAAAATTTATTTTCAGATGCATCCAGATATTGAAGGGAGTGAAGGGACTCTTCCAGTAAAAGTCGAAGTAACTTTTCACCTTTAACCTTTAGTTCAAAGGTTCCAAATTTTTTCTCCTCATCCTTTAATCATTTTATTTTGTAGGGATCCAGTCAAGACGAAACTCAAACTCGAGCACTAAATGATCTGGATGACTTGGACATGGATAGTAAGATAAACTCAACTATATCGCCTCACTTAAATAAAATATCTTCTGATTCAAAGGTACTAAGTTTAAATTACTCTAATGTAGCGCTCGTAGATTTCGATCTTGGACTTTCTCTTTCTGATGCTGATAATGAGCTCGATTGTGATGATGATGACTACTTTTTGAATGTATATCTTTAACCTACCTACCTTTTATCTTTTAACAATGGATACTTACTATAAGGGTTTCGGATACTTGTCTCTTTCCTTGATTTTCTCTATTGCATGCTGTTATTTCCTGATACTGATTTATTCACTTGAGTATCTTATATAGTGACCCTTTTATGGATTTTTTTTTGCACGGAAAATATGAAATGAATGTTTTGATTATACCATGGTATCAATTAATGAAATCACCTTAGAGCTCATCAGAGAATACACTTTCTTCGCAAACATCACTCACTTCATTCTTGGAAGCTAAACGGAAACGCTCAATTTGTGCTTTTAAGGATTTGAAAACTGACGGGGAGAGTCCGGTGGGATTACCTAACGAGGAAGTTAAATGTGGACATTGCGATAAACATTTTGCTAACCCATACAATCTTTGGAGACATGAGGTAGGTTACATGTAAATTCGTCTTAACATACGCGTTTATTTATGCCTGAACACCTTTGTAATTCACAGAATACCGCTTGCCCGGTCTTGCATCCCAACAAGAGGACTAAAAACCTTAACGCTCGAGCTCCAGTTCCACCAACAAAATCTAAGAAGGAATCTACTCAACTTCAATTAGCCCCAACAGTGGAAACAACGATATCTACTCCAGTAGCAGAAGTCGTTGAGAGAGACGACATTGCGATGGATTCAATGGAGCCCAACATTCCTTCAGATAAAGAACAGGGCATGGAGGAACAAGGCATTACTCCTGGGAGCGAAACCAACATCCCTCCCATTGATGACGCAGGATCACAGATGAAGGCCAAACCCAAGTTGAATAACGAGTGCACCATTTGTGGACAATTGTTTCCTGGGAAATTACACTTGAATAGACACGTAAGTGTTTGTTTAAGACATGATTTACCTTGAAATCACATATAGATTAACCTAAAAAATTCCATTTACAGATGAAAATATCTCATCAAGTCAATCAAGTGAAAAGCTACATTTGTCCTTTCTGTCCCGAAAAATTTGGCCTCCAACTTAAAAAATGGGAACATGTGGTAAGCCAACTTGTAAACTTAATAATCATTCCGCCTTGTGGACTAATTATAAATAAATGATGTAAGAACTTATCATCAGTACTTTATATTCCTTTTGTATTCTTCAGGAAACTGTTCATCCCAGTAGGAAAATTCATAAATGTTTACAATGTGGGCGTAAATTTGTGACTGCGAGCCTATTGGAAAGACATAAACTTGTACATGCTATTGACTACCCTAAAGATCGGCCTTTCAAATGTCACTTGTGCGAAAATGCATTTACTAGGGCGGATGTCCTCAGACTTCATGTTGGTTTTTTTGGACATTTTAAATACAGACCTTTTGCCTACTTTGTATTGCTTGCTAATTTTGAAAATATTTTCTCCATAGCTTAAGCTACACACTGGAGAGAGACCATTCTATTGTAACCAGTGTAACATAGGATTCACCTGCCGTAGTCATTTTAATGTACACGTAAGATGCTTTCCGATTTAGACTTAACGTTCTGTTTATACTTAATTATTAAATTAATTGCTAACTTTTTAAAATTTCAGAATTCCAAAAAGCATCTAATCTAAGCCGGAATCATAACACCACCGAATTTATGAAATTTAAATTTAATTTGAATTCTGTAATGTAAGCTTATGAATTGATTTTTAGCGGATAATAAAATGTACTATTTTTTAAATAAGAAAAATAATTGTTTGCTATGTATTACTATAATTGCATTGATTGAATTGTACTTGCGGTTGTTTTTTTTTGGTCATTGAAGCAAATATGTATAAGTATTCTGATTTTTTTACATTCATATCCTTTTTTACTTGAAAAGCTCAAAACCAGTTTTCGTGAGAAAGTGTTCGAGTCAGTCTCAATAATATTCTTACTTAATGCTTGAGAGGTTACCAAAAGCCAAGACAACAACCGTAAAACTTCCATAAATTCTAACCTCCAGCTTTATTGATTTATTACTCTATAACTTCATCTTCCCTTATTACATCCGCAGGACTATTTATTTACCACGATAGTGAAAACCCGGTAGTATTTAGAGACCACCTACGTATTCCACCCAACTTTTGCAAAATTTCCTCAAGTCCTGGTGTTCTTTAGAGGCGAGGCCAATATTGAAAGGTTGTCGGTATACGGTGATTAAGAATTCAGGCGAGTGGTCTGATATGATATAACATGACAAGGAGATTTGACTGACTCTCCTTCGTATCAGTCTGTCTTCGCGAAGCAATGCATTTCCTTCTTATCGTTAGTGGATTGGATAGAACTTCATAGAACGTTGAAGTAAACAATTTTTACTAAACCCAATATGTGGGAAGTTGACGTAGGTCAGTTTCTAGCCCAGACATGCAAGTTATGTATGTGTATGTTGCCAAATAAAATAAAAAATATTGAAATATGATACTGTTCTACGCTTCAGTTATCTTTCACGCTCAAATCTCTCTCGGGAACCGCAAAAAAGAGACACTTCTAAAATAGAATGAAATCTTATCTTTGCTTGATACAAAGTTGACCGATGAGTGCTTCGCGAATATTTATTATGTATTAAATATTTTATTTAAGCTTTATGAGATTTGTCTGGAAAAGAAGAACAAACTGTATTTATCCTACAAGTTAGTTAATCGCATTTGTGACAACCGACGTGTTGGTCATAGTTAAGTTATTCAGTTCGAATGAAAACTTGATAGTGTTCACGTTCACATGCAATTCGTTCTCCTTTAACTGGTGAAAATAGCCAGAAAGTATGTACTGGTTTATCCTTATCGGTATATTCTTCGTGTCTATATTTTTTCTCAGCTATGGAAATACCCTCCATAAACGTGGAAAATCTCCTCCGGGTACAGACTAGAGGAATAAAACAATCATTACATCTAAGTGACATTACAAGTGCATTTAATTGAGAGTCTCGATTTGCCCCATTTAGGTCCATTCCCTTTACCGTTAATCGGTAACCTATTGTACATTGCTCGTCAGGACCCCGTAAACTTCCTGGCCCTAGATAAAGTCTCAAGAAAGTATGGGCCATTGACGTTGCTCCGAATGGGCCCTACTGATAACGGTAAGAGGTTGTAGAGAAATCCATCAGAAATAATGATTAAATCAATGGTGGGAGTATTAATTTTTTTGCCACAGTTCTCATTTCGAGAAGTGATGTGGCGAAGGACATATTATCCCGAACTGATTGTCTCAATCGACCCACAAATGGAGCGATTCAAGAAAGAAACTTGAACCAAAACATTGGTAAGATTTTCCTATTAAAACCCTCCAATCCACATTGGCGTGCCAAAAGTTCTAGGACTGATGCTATTCGAGTATTTACAGGAATGGCATTTAGTATCGGCGAGGCCTGGCATAACATTCGCAAATTCACTTCGAAAGCCATGCGGGACTTTGGTTTCGGAAATAGATCAGCGATGGAAGTCCTCATCAAGGAAGAACTGAGTTTTCTCGTCGATTTCATAAATAAACAACTAGACGAGAAGGATGATGGAGTATTGTACTTTAAGAATTTCTTCCAAGCTAGTTTCCTCAATCTCATGACCAGTATGATGACCGGGAAGAGACATGATTACCGGGACCCTGAACTTCAGAGCCTAATCCAAGCAAGTAGAGATTGGTCTGAAGTGCCAACAACTGGAGTCTTGACTGTGATGGCGTTTCCATGGACTCGGTTTATTTGTCCAGGATTGCTCGGGTATACGAAGCAGACTGTAGCCTTGAACAAAATGCATGATTACGCAAAGGTAAGGAAGCCAATGAACTTATGTCTCGAAATATCAATGACCCGTAAAATGCCTTGCCATACGTAATCGTTGCACTATAAAATTAGGGCGTATTGGAAAGGCACCGGACTCAAAATACCTTCATTGAGGAGCCCACCTGCTTCACGGACTCATTTTTAAAAGCTTCACATGAGAACAGACATGACCCCTCAAATCTGTTCTCCGGTAATATTAATCTTATTTTATAAAATTGCATAAAACGCTTACAACCGAGCTACGCAAATTCTCAAAATTTAAGATGACCAGTATGCAGTTCTTACTACCGATCTCTTACAAGGAGGTTCTGAAACCACATCAAGTTGGCTAGGCTTTGCGGTGGCGTTGCTTGCATTATATCCTGATATTCAAGAACGATTGGTAAATGAAATCAGTGAGGTAATTGGACTCGATGGGGTGCCAGATTTAAGTCACAAAGAAAAGTAAGAACTAGGCACTTTACTCCAATAAATAAATTCGCATCGATGGAAGAATTCAAATCAATTAACATTTGATATTATCATAAAAATTGTACTGATTTTAATGACTCCCTTTCAATTTTTTAGAATGATCTACACACAGGCAGTTACTTTAGAAGTGCACCGCATTGCTAAAGTAACGGTTATTATGCCTCCGAGAGAAGCCACTGAGGATTTTTGTTACCACAATTATCTTATTAAAAAAGTAATCTTTTAGGTCAGATTTGTAACCTTAAAAACTGACACCGAGCTGTAACTAAAATTCTTAATTGAATTATTTTTCAGGGAACTATGATTCTTATAAATCTGCATAGCTGTTATAATGACCCTGAAGTATGGGGAGACCCGGAAAACTTTAGACCTTCAAGATTTTTATCTCCCGATGGAACCAAACTCGATAATACAGAAAACATGGGAATTATTTTTGGAGGAGGTAGAAACTTAAAATCATTGAAGTCTATGTTCATATGTTGATTTAAACAATTAATTTTAATAATATTCCATTCGGACTTTGTGATATCCTTTAGGCTGATTTCAATCGTTGCAATAATTATATATTTCCAGGTCGACGAGTCTGTTTCGGCGAAACCTTGGCAAAGGATAGCAGCTTTTTGTACTTGATTACCCTCTTGCAAAATTTCTCTTTTAGCAGTCCACCACCGGGTAAGTACCCGAAGCTAGTGGCAGAATCAGAACCAGCCATAATACTTACCCCCAAACCCTTTTACTGCAAATTAAAAAGAAGAAGCCGAAACAATACAGGGTAATCTATGTATGGAAAATTTAAAGTAGGCTTACATAGTTTTTAATGCATCTTATTTGTAATTCTAAGATTTCATTTTCCAAGGATTCAAGCTACTGTAAATATTTAAATCTTGAAAAGTCATCCTGAAATTTTTGGAATAATTCAACTAAAATTTTATAGAATTAAATGGAAAAAGTTGAAACATTTTGTTTTCCCAATTTCGTCATTTACATACAAAGGCTCCAACAAACCAAGCATCTTTTTGATCGCGTCTTTTGCCCTGTCCATGTGAAACTTTGTTTCAAAGTTTTAACATAACATGTATAGCGGGAAAAAATGTTTATGCTATACTTTCATGTAAGAAAGTAAGAAATGCAAAAGCATACAAGCAAGCATGTAATGCAAAATTGCAAAATACAAGCAAAGGCAAATGCATTTTGGAGTGAAAAAAAGTAAAAGCACAAGCACCTACACAAATTAAAGGACTAGAAATCATAAGCAAAACAAACGGGGAGTTCCTGGAGTATTAATTAATTAATAGTAAATAGTTAAGGGTTTATTTGTTATTTATTGGTCTAGTTTTGGTTTTAGAAATAAGTGAGGAACCATATATAAAAATTGACATTTTGCGATGGATTCATCGAACAACGATAAAGAGGGCGCAACAGAGTTTGAATGTCCATTCAAAAGCAATAATATGGGCGTCGATAAAAATGTCATTGATCCTGCCATGACGATAACCATACAGACTGAGGTTGACATACAAAATAAGAAGACTCAGATGGAACCTTCCTATCAAGAGTTGGAAGCACGAATGGATGAAACAATTGACATGGGAGATTTGGTGCCGACATTTTCGGAATGTGAATTTCTTAATGCGCTTGTGAGCGATAATGATCCAGTGATGGAGTTAGAGACACTAAAAGTTGAAGAGACAGTACCAATTGGATTAGTCCAGAGACCTATGGAGCTGAAAATTAAATCCACACCAGAAACAGGCGTTTCCCAAGGAGATTACAGTAAATTTAAAAGAGTTGATAGTGTGGACATTTCCGGATCCAAAAAGGAAGTGAACACAGAAATTGCTGCCCCTAATCATTTGGAGGTTGCCGAAATTATGAACCTTGAACATGAAGCAGAAACTGAACCTGCGCAATCACCAATGCCTTCCTCGAGCAGAAGACAATCACCATGTGTTTCCTTAAGTCTACAGGATCTTCTCCTGGGAGTAAAATCATGCCGAGTCATGTTAAAACGTTGTGATGCTAAGCTATTCAACCGGAAATCTAAAAGTGACACCAGAAAGGTCGAATCCAAGGAAAGAAAAAAAGCTGAAACTGATTCTGAGTCTGAAAGTGACAGTCCCAGTGACAAAAACAATTACCAGGAGAAACAAAAACTTCCCAAAAAATATCCCAAACTGGCGCTGTATAGTGACTCTGAAGATTCCTTATTCATTAAGCGAGTCAAACGAATAAGGTCAAAGTCTAGGCCTAAGCTAATCAATTCCGTACGTAACCGTAAGACTGTCCCCAATTTTATTGCTCGACGAGGTCGCGGTCGTCCTCGGAAGCTTGAAGTTGGGGAAAAAAGTAGGTCCCAAATAGTTCACATTGGAAATGCCGAGTCTGTCCAGAAACTGGTATGAAAAAGACCTTTAGTATTTACCGACTATAATTCTTATTGGAGTCAAGTGAGTATTAACAATGGTTTTTAACTTACAGGTCCGCCAGATCGCACCTTCCAAATATGAATGCCGATTGTGCAAATTGTTATTCAATGTTTTTGCGAGTTTCATGTGTCATCTTCGAATTCACACTGGGGAAAGACCATACAAGTGCGTGTTGAACGGCTGCGGCACTGCTTTTAAGCAACTTTCTCACTTGTATACTCATTCGGTATTTACATTTTATTTAAAATTCTTATTTTGGTTTCGTGACAGTTTGGTAATGAACATAACAATTCTTCCAGAAACATGCGCATCAGAAGAAACTTGACAGACGCAATGTATCATTCCGCCCAGGACCAATGGAGAAACTCGTATTGAAGTACGGCTTACCATTTAGAAGACCCGACGGACGGCGAGGTAAACGTAAACTCAAACCGGAATTGGAGTTGATAGATAAAAATCAAAACGAAGACCACACTCAGAAGCTCGGATCTCAATCGAAATCCAAACCTATCGCTAACGGTAAGGAAAATCGTATCCATCCCGAGGAATCACTCCCGCGCAGTAGCTCCCCTGCAATCAAGGATGAGGAGATAGTCATCCCAATCAAGGAGGAGAATCATAGTCCAATGGAAGTCGAACATGTGAAAGGCTTTGACCAATTTGATCTGTTTGAAGATGAAGATCTTTTGGATGTAGATACAAGTGATGCTGAAGTAGGTACAGAAGATAAGAAAGAATTCCTCTTAGATGAAAGCATGCAGCTCCTACTCCAAGCGCAGAATACCGATCAGAAAATGTGCCGAACAGGATTTGTGGATTTAGTTCACCCCGAAACTAATGAAAAGATCGAGATGAAAAGTAGTCTACTCATGTACTTTCTGCAACCATTTATCAAACAATGTGGGATAGAAGTACCCTCTCCAAAACTCCAAGATGGAGGAGAATCTCCAGATTATGACTTAATCACAATGATAGAGTTACAGTCCAAACTTAGGCAAAAGTTGGGATGGGAACCAGAACCTGAGCCCATGAACGAAAGCCGCCAAAATGGTCTAGATACTAAAAAGTTTCAAGAGAGTAGGTCAGGAGAACATGAACAGACCACCAAAAGTTCGAAAAGAGTAAATCGTTTCCAAAGAAAAAACAGTAAGCGTGGATCTTACCTTTGCGAAAAGTGTCAGATTGTGTTCGAACTGCCATATCACCTCCGACTACATGTAACTCCTAGATACACTATTTATATGGTCAACGATTTTATAAATGATAAGTTCTAATTATTTATACATTTTCTGGTTTAGATTTCCGAATATCATGGCTATAAATCAGAGGCTAGTGAACGAACCAGACCAGTCAAGTGTGGGGAGTGCAATTCTTCTTTTGCTTACAGAGGCAGTTTAAAAGCACACATGATTCTTTACCATTCACTTGATCCTAAAGAGTGCCCCAACAAATGCAAGTGTGGGAAGGAGTATTCCACCATGGAAAAGCTACATGAACACGTACGCAATAGTTGGTTTAGCTTCTTCGGAAATTTCATGGCTTGTGCCATAAGCAGCACAATGCCCAATTAATTTATTTTTTTTTACTTTGATTAGATGTTGACCCACAGCAACGTTCAAGTGGACCAAGGCGAAAGCGTTCCGAAATTAGTAATTTAACAAAAGTTTTAAAATTTCCCATCTGTTGAAAACTGATATCTGATATTAGATTTCATAAATTTTCGTTACTTAATTAGGAACTTCAACAATCAAATGATGTCAGCCAGAGTATCGAAAGATCCACGCCTGTTGTGAGCGTGGAAACTTTGGAAAAAAGAAAGAAAATGTTGACACAACCTGAAAAAGTAAGTCTGAGCCTAAAATTTGTAATATGCATACACTTTTATCTTTTAACTGTGAACCTACTATTTATCCTTTACATTGTTTCTATTTAAAGGTTGGAAAAGTAACGCAATCGGTTTCTGGGCAAAGACGTACCTGTCGCGTATGTGCGAAAGAATTTCCGGAATGGCGCGATCTCGTCGCTCATGTATATTAATTTATTAATTTAAACTTGCGATTTCTAGATTACATTTTATTGTAATTCAGGAGCTAATATCTAAAAATAATTAACCTATGACACAGATGAAATGCCACGTAGAAATCAATCCTCTAAAATGCAAACATTGTAGCAGCCGATTTCCCAACGTGGCTACCTTGAATTACCACTGTGTAAGATAAAAATACAAAGTATTTTGAATGGGTAAAGTTGTATTAAACTATCAGGTCTAATTTAACATTTCAGTACAAGGCCCATCCTAACAGTGAGAATCTTGGCGCTAACCTTAGTGTTCCTAAACCGTACGTATGCAAAGAATGTCAGAAGACTTTCGAAGCACCAAGTCATCTGGAGCGGCATG
Source organism: Lepidocyrtinus dapeste (assembly GCA_036850885.1). Taxonomy (NCBI): domain Eukaryota; kingdom Metazoa; phylum Arthropoda; class Collembola; order Entomobryomorpha; family Entomobryidae; genus Lepidocyrtinus; species Lepidocyrtinus dapeste. Next base: position 5,802 of record JAANSQ010000785.1, on the reverse strand, counting down.
TATGTTGTCACTAGTCCCAGTTTAATTTCCAATCTGGAATGAATATTAAAACTTTGATTTGATTTACAGATGAAAGCTCATTCGGGGTATACTCCCATCAGGTGCAAGGTCTGCAACGCTCGCTACAGACGCAAGTATTTCCTAATCATCCACGTAAGTTTTTTTTTAATCGCAAAGTGCAGTTTATGTTGCAAAACGTTGGTAAAAGTGAAAACCCTGTGTATTTTTGATAGATGAAGGATGCCCATCCTGAAATTTTAGAGAAAGAAGGAACGACGAATATGTCCCTGGTCAATGTTAAGACTGAAACTATGAGTAGTATGACCATGACTTCACTTGAAAACAATTTAGGCAATTAAAAAGTAATTGTTACAGTGCCCTTGGAAATGTCTTGTTTTGTCTGATTTCAAATTTATCAAAGATTTATTAATTTCTTCAAAACTATAAATTCAATTTATTACTTTAAATAGGAAATATTCACTTTGGATTAATCTTTAATCTGATTATTAGTTTCTGTATTTATCAAACGACCTTGAATTCGAATAAAATAGATAGCGAAAAACTTGAATAATTGATTAGAAAGACTTGGTCGAGTACAAAGGATCCTTTGACCCTTCCTTAATCGTAGTAGGATGTGTTGCAAATTTTCTTGTGCTCCAACTTCCAATCCTTAATTTGGCACTCACGATCACAATAGCGTCTCTTGCAACGAGAGCATTTCTTCTCCGCATTTTCCTTGCAACAGTAACGGCACATGTTTTTCTTCTTGCCAAGAACGACCACACACTCCGGTTCCTCAATACGAAGAGTCGGCTTCATATCCGCGGCGATGCGATACCACGGATTGAGAATGCCAATTTCCGTTCCAAAAGCTAACTTCTTCTTGGTATCTTCATCATGCGGGACTTCGTAGATGGAGACGCGAGAAAAATAGCCAAACTTGTCTTGAGTTGATATGTTAAAAGCGGAGAAGCCCGTGAGTGGGTCGTCAATCACTGTAAGTCTTAGAACCCTCTTTTGGTAAATCCACTCCTGCTCGTTGTCGATATTCCTCAAGTAAATTGGTTTGTATCCTGGTGGCACCTCCGTCTTTGGGTTGAATACCTTGTTGCTGTGGTTTATTGAGATAATCTGGACCGAATCGCTAAGGCTCATTGCGCTTCGAACTCCACGAAATTCCTTGATCAACGCCATGCGGGTCTTGCTCTCCAAAGGAGATTTCTTCTGACGCTGAGTGGATTCTGTCGAATTTTCAGACATCTTCGGGGAGACTTAGAACACCACCAATTGTCTGAGAAGAAATAAAAATGTCATTAATTAATTATTACAAGCTCAATTTAATAATGCTAAGGGAAAGTTTAAACATTTATTACAATATGCTTCAATGATTGGATATGCTTCAATATGCTCATTCGTGTTTTTAACACTTTTAAAAGCATAAGCATTTAACTAACCTTTAGCAGTTGATCCTTGTCTGTTTAAAACCAATCAGTAGAATCCAGCTAATTAATTAATATCCAAAAAGGGAAAAATTAAATGTTTTGAATCGCCTGAGAAGAAACATTCAGAAATCCTGCTTGTGTTGGACAACTGGGAATAAGTGTAATGCATAAGGTGGATTTAGGCCAAATATCAAGAAGGACTCGAGTCATCTTTATCCTCCTGACTATTTATGCACACTCCTTTTGCGTTTGTTTCATATTCTGCAAGCAATGCAAATTGAACTCCCTCATGTGGAAAGATGCAGTAACGTAAACAAAAGTCAGTAAATTGCTTACTTTGGTTTTAGGGCCGTTCACAAGTATTTACATTTTAGAAACGCTTTATTTGAATTATGAAAAGTGCTCTAGAGTCTGGACCTATTTTCTAAATACTTTGAAGATTGTTTTTTTATTTAAAACTTATAAAAGAATGCAATTTTTATGTAAATCATTGTACATAATTAAAGTTTTGACTTGGATGGTGGATATCCATCAAAAACTAAATCATGGGAGTTGGTACTGTCCACCGGGTCTAATTGAGACAATGCCTTTTTCACATCGGTCACCTTGCCTATCCAGCGTTTGGCAGCGGTTAAGTCAGAAACTGAAGCGGTGGGGCTGACTGCTTGCTCTAATAGAAGCATTCCTGAAATTTTAAAAATTAGTACTATATTAAAACTATTTCTGAATTTTTATGAAATTGATTGTGTATGAAAAATTATTTACCGGAAACAATTTCCCCAATGGCAAACGCAATTAACCTAGCCCGAGCCATAGCCTCATCCACTCCAAACTTGGAAGCGACCCCAATTAAAGAATCCACTTCGTAGAGAAGTTTCTTTACGTAAGGTTCAAGTCGTGGTTGCTTCTCCGTTACGGATTGCAATCGACTTTCCAGAACCGATTTTAATGAGAAAAATGCCTTCCCTCCAGACTTTGCTACGGCTCTTAGCATATCAAGGGAAAGTACGTTGGTGGTGCCTTCCCATATTGGGGTAACTTGGTTATTACGTAGAATCGCTGGAATCCCAGTGTCTTCAATGTAGCCCTGTCCACCGAAACATTCCAAACCTTCTGAAACTACGCCCATGGACCTCTTTGCAGTGAAGAGCTTTGCTATTGGGGTCAAAAGCCGGAACATTAACTCTTCATCTTCGGTCACTTTGCCAGTTTCTTGGAGTCCCAAAATTCTGTAGATATTAACAAAATAATTTTATAACCAATTGAAAAATTAATAAAATTTATTTAAATTGGAGTCTATACCTAACGAGTTCAAATAGAAGTACAGTTCCTGCCCTACATTCCAACTCCATATCAGCCATGGTATCCAGATGCAATGGAAATTTCTCGATTTTGGATCCAAAACATGATCTCTTTTTGCTATAGTCCCTTGCAAGTAGAATGACCCTGGCAGAAAAAAATTCTTAAACTGATTAGATTATGTTAATAACTTTTTCATTTATGTTATCACTTATTGAGTCCACCTCCTCATGGCTGATATGCTACCAGTGGTATTGTGAAGTCTAGTCATAGTCAACATGTTGGAAATGCAGGAGACACCACGACCAGGCTCAGAGAGAAGCTCTGCATCCGTCCCATCCAGCAAAAGTTCTCCAGTGGGGAGGCTCCTAGTTCCTAATTTATTTTTAAGCTTCATCACATGAATATTATTCAGCGACCCATCAGGTCTTCTCGTATTCAGAAGAAACATCGATAGCCCTGTAGTTCCCTCCTTAGTATTTCCTTCTGAATCCGCAATTCTTGCGAGGGTCAATGAGACATCAGCGTCAGTAGCTGAAGAAAACCATTTGTATCCGTAAAGCTTATAGTTTCCATCATTTTGCCTGATTGCTACGGTCTCTGTTCCATTGGCAACGTCAGACCCTCCTCTCCTTTCAGTCATCCATTGTCCAGAGGACCAAAACTGGGAGGGGTCTCTAGAAGTCAGTCTAGAATACAGTTCCTTGTATTGGGGCAACTTGAGAACCTTGAAATTCCAAAGAATTCTACCACTGAGCCACCATAATTTTTGGTTTTTTATGCTTTTAAACTTTAACGGTACCTCCAATGTTTTTGCAGCTCCATCAGTCATCGCCAGAGGACAACTGTACAATCCAGAGCTGGGATGGAATATGAGACATTTTGCAAACTGATAGATTCTACTAAATTCAGCGTACTTCCTTTCGTAACCAGAGGCAACTATGCCTTCCTCTGCAGAAATCTCTTTCATTCTTTTCCAAGCGCTGCAGGTAACTTAAAATTAAAAATCAGGGAGTCATTAGTAGCTTAAGAAATTCAAAGCGTATCACTCCATCTTACACCAGTATACCTTGACCTTACACCTTACCCACTTCATCCACTCGTTTACCCCACGCATCTTGCTGGATCAATGTTGGAGGATTAAGCTCACATTCCATTCCCAACTGTTCAATCTCATTTTCGATCCTATTGCCCAGTCTTAACAGATCTGAATGCACGTCTGAAAAAATCTATAAATAATTATGATATTAAATGCAGAAATTATACTTTTGATAAAGATATTTATCATGTTTTAATTTCTATAAAACCTCAGCAGGAAGAAGTCTTTGTAATACTCTCTGCATGAAAGCATCTCCGCGGTATGGATTACCTATGATTGGCTCGGGTTGGAAGAATGTTCCGATTTGCGAGTGTCGAAAAATCGACCGCATGGTTATTCAATGAAACGAAAAGATATTTCAAAAAATATTTAAAAACGAAAGCCACATACCAAAAGCACAGTCAGCTGAATTGTAGATTAAATTATGAGGTGAATGAAATTGAAATCAGACAAAAAATACTCAAAGTCAAACCATGTGAGTGTGAGTATGAAAGCGTATGAGCATGTCTTCATAGCATAAATGCTAGTAAAATTTATCATTGGTGAATGGACCATTATGTTAAAGAATGAATCGAATGTTTTGCTTTTGACAGCTCTCAAAACACAAAATGAGAACAACCTAAACTGGTTTATGACCTCTTCTACCTCGCTTATGTTATGTATGTTATGTAGCGCTTTGAGTTCTGAGCTAATCGGTACAACCAAGCTTAAGTTTGAATCCCGACACGACAGAATGTATGTATGATTCTTGATTCTTATCACTGAGAAACGCTGAATGTCGGAATTCTTATCATTATAAAGGCATTATAATTGGTGCCAAGCCCATTATCATATTATCCATCGTCATAATTACGATTCATCTCAAAGAGATAAAATAGGTTGAGTTTACAAGGGAAGTAAACCATTCATTGATAAATTTAAGGAAGGATGAAGAACGTTTTTTTCAAATGATTTTATATTTTAATTATATAAAAACTACAAACGTATAATATTTCGTCCAAAATGATGCCTTGTAAGAAGCAAGTAATTAAATTAGTAATTGCAGTGTGCGATTACTCTCGTTGGTCCACCAGTTCCCTTGGATTTAATTGGCAAGACGATTATGCGAAGATCCGGGCAGGTAACACCTTGAAAAGGAACAGATTCACCGTTGACTGGCAGTGTTAAGGATGAGGTCAGAGTTGATGACCCAAGCGGACGAAGACGTTTTAGAAGAACACTCAAATTCGCGACGTTTTCAATGATGTAAACGTTATTCCCACAGAGAATGATATGAGCTGCTGAGTGACCCTGAGGAAATTACACAAAAAAATATTGTCATGCATAAGATATTTTTTTGCCTAGTATTTTTAAACCATCTTATTTAAGTCCATACCTTTGTGTTTCCAATATCTATGGAATTTGTGTCGATTCCAATTCCAACAATTTTTCGTTCCGTGACTAGCCACTGCGCTGCTTTAGCAGAGATCCCAGGAAAGTTTAAGGTTCCGTCACTTTTCATTCCCAAGTATTCCTCTTTATTAGGCCAATATCTTGCCCAACCTGTATGGACAAGGACGACAGAGCCCAGTGGAATGGGTCCGTAAGTCTTTTCATGTTCCAGGAAGTATTCCAAATCTACGATAAAGTCTTGAGGGTTCGGGAAGGCAAAGACGTGGTCTTCAACGTCCACTATGGTTGTCGGAATGTTCATCATTAGTTGTATAGGAATCTCTCCTAATTTCCAGCCAAACTCATTGAGATGATAAGGTGCATCCACATGAGTTCCTCCATGCTCTCCCATGCAAAAAGAGAACATTGCTAGCCAGTAGGGTATATTATCTTCAGTATAATTAATTCCCTTAACATCCTCGTAAAGCGTGTAGTTGAAACGCTGCCCTGGATAAAAGATCGTTTCTCCGTCGATGAGTGTGTAGCCCAAGTCAAAGTATTCTCCAAGGGAAAGAGGACCTCCCACTGATT
>JAANSQ010000784.1:0-19137 GCA_036850885.1 Lepidocyrtinus dapeste | reverse complement strand
AACTTTTAAAATGAGTTGCTCTGCTTCAAGAGGGATTTCTGGTGGCATATTAATTTTTTTAATGAAAACAAAAAAAATGTTGAAAACTACGTATAATTATGCTTCTAATCATTTGAGTTTTGTATTGTATCTATTTGTGCAAAAAATGTAATGCAACATTCATTATCTTCCAATGATCTTCTTTACCTACCTGTAATTGACGCAATCATTAAAACATTTATCAGTGCCAGACGCCTAGGGAATGGTCCAAAGAGGTAAATAGTTATATGTTTCATCATCAGGGCGTCAAGGGCTTTCGAATGAGCTAATACAAGCCATAGGTTGTTGCATAAAAAATATTGACCCTTGACCCCTGAACTTATGCGAAGACCAGTATGGTCTAAAATTTATGCAGCTCATCCTTGAGGCCTTGTAATCAAATTTGAAATCGGTGGGTTCCCGCGTTCAATAGTTATTGTGCGAAACGAGATCAACGGACAGACAGACGGACAGAGCAAAATCAATACTTTGCTTCATATGCTCAGCTACGTATTTAGCAGATTTCAGAGAGTTGAGAAAGTAGGCCCCAGGCTATATGTTTCATAGGCAAGAAAAATTAAAACTGAGTTGTACGAAAATGCAATAGGCCAAGAACAGAATTTTGACAAAGTTTACTCAAGCAGTCTTATTTCAATATTTGTGATGATGATAACTTCAATCTTGGAATTTCACGAGTGAATGATACACCCCTGCCTTTTTAATGAATAACTTTGACTCTAGTTAAAATAAAATATTTCGAATTCACAAGAGGAGAATTTGTCATTGAAATATTTTCTACGAAATATTAATCAAAAATTTTAATGAAGCTTTGTAAACATGAAAAAAGCAAGAGAAATGCTTTCTTCAGGTTTTTTGTGTACAAAACAGCGGAAAATGGCTTGCTTCGAAAATGAGCAAAAGGAGGAAATGAATGACAGTGTAGAATGGGAGGAATCTTTTGTTGTGTATCATTATGAACATTTTTCTTTCTTCATTTACTCCAGTGGAGACGAGATTAGTTGGGCACTCGCGTATTGTTACAACTCAACCAGGAAGCTCATTAAGTCTCCCTTGCCGTATACTTGGGCTGGAGAACCTTAACAGCGCCAGCATTTCCCAGGGAGAGGCAGCACACGACTCATCAATGTTACCGCCGGATTCGGCAGTTTCTTGGACGTTCAACGGGAGACGTTTAGGTTTCGACGGGAATGTTTATATGAAGCCAGGCCACAGCTCCCTGAGTTTTTTCGGAGTGAAGAAGGAAATGATGGGAAATTACAGTTGCCAACTAAAGTACAGTGTAGGCTCTAGAGGCCTCCATTCAAAATCACCAAGCAAAAAAGTAATCAACGGGATGGATCATTCATCGTACGCCTCCTCTTCCTCTTTTTCTACTCCGTCATCATCTCAACAGCAAAAGACTCGTCTCACTTATACCCTCATCGTCAAAGGTATCGATTTATCATTCCATTGAAAACAGCTTTTCAGTAGAGAACATTTTGAGTACAACCTCACTTTCCAGATTACATGACACGAACGTGAAATACTAGTTTTATGGTAATTGCTTGTCTACATTTACATCCACATCCTCTTTTGCCATTTCCTCCAGAGATTATCTACTCGAAAATGAGTTTCCGTTAGGTCACTCTTACCTTTCGCAGAAAAATCGAACAAAAATCGCATGAATCTTGAATCTTCTTATCTTCCCTTATCCTGTTCGTCTGATACAAAATAAATTGAATATTTATGATTTAAAGGATCATTTTACCCCTCCATTATTTCACTATGCTTTAACCCTCCTGGCAATAATTAAATTCTCTCATTTTCCTTTGTATTTTATGTAGGGAACTATCTATTTCATCATTTTCGCCACGTCTTAAAACCCTTTTTATTTTATTCCTTTTTTAAGGACCACCCTGCATCCCAGAGCCATCGTATGAGCTACGAAACCGTAACATTTACATTTCATGGCGTATTCGAGGAGGAGTGGACTCTAGGGTAGTGAATTCAAGTTGCGATGCTCCTCTGGGATTCATTCTTTACTATCGGACCCTCGGCTCAATTTTGGATTGGCAAAGGCTTATTTTTCACTCTATATTGCGAAACCATACGCTGAAAGTAAGTGGATAAGTATTTTTTATTTATCGCATTTCACCGTACACTTCCATCTCATTGATTTGCAAGAGAGATAGCCACACACACAATTTCAAACTACACTTTTCGGCTTCCTCTTTCTCTAGACCAGAGCAATGTGGTTTGGTTTAGGGAATGGATTAGCTGTTTGGTGTGAGTAGTGAGTACCACTACATTTCTACATTTTCTTATGCAATCTCCTCCAGCTACGTAGAGATAAAGAGAACAGGAAGTAGTTTGAATGACCAGTGAAAATTGCCTTTAAGCCGAAACGAGTCACGATTTTTCGCAGCTTTAAACAAGAGAGAATATTGCTTTACGTGTACACTTTCCCCCACTTATTCAGAAAAACAAGCCGTTTTTCTCTAGAGCTTCGAGTCGGAGGTACTCTTGCATGAACAAACTAAAACGCAAACATACCAAAAAAGAGAGACTCTTCTACTTTTTTACGTGAATAGGAAGTCGTAAGTATTGCGTAACATCAAAAAGAGAAAAGGAGGAATTACCACTAGGCTTTTTATTTCCTAAAAATAAAAAGGGGAGAGCAATTGCGTTTCGCTGTCGATACAAAGGAATTCCCATACATCTGGATAATGTTGATGATGAAGTAGGTACTAAAAGCTCAAGTGCCTCCATAACAAAACTCGAAAATGCGGTGGAGTATAAACCAAAGAGCAAGATGTATGCTTTAAGATAAGATGATTTCCGCCGCATATCAAACCTAATGGATTCCTAATATTTGAAGATACACTTTTGAAGACTCAGCCCAGTTTATTTTTTCTTTGAAAATTTCAAATGCTATCGTTTTCTGGTCTATTTCTTCTTAAAATGGTCAGTTATGGGGATATGTGAGATACGAGCGTATTCCAGTAGAGCACGTACGCCTAAATTTGTAACGAGAGGGAATGTACTCTAGTAAAAAAAATTGAGGCAATATCTCCTCTTTATTTTAGTGAATAAAACGCTCGGATGATTGTTTGTACCGGGTTTTTATAGAGAGTGAAGATGAGTCTGTATAAAAGAAGAGTCTCACATTCCATTTCTTTCCCAAGTCTCCGATCGAAGTTCAAAAAATGGGAAATTGACGGCTTAACTTTCTCCCTGGGTGAAAGGAAACGTGATTGGGTTTCGAAAACTCTGTTTGTTGGTCTAGCGAAATGCAACAGCATTAAGGAGGGATTTATAACTTGATGGTTTTTATATTTGCGGCAAATTTAATTTGACCACGCACGACTGAAAGTTTATTAAAGCTTTTCCTATTTATGAGGCATAACTAACAGAGTGATTGAGCAGACTTCCAGAGAAACAACTGTGTCTCATTTCATGCTCAAAGTTTACTCCATTTTTGGTAGGGAAAGTGTCTCTAATTTCTTTGGGTTTATGGAACTCTCTCTGTGTGAAATGGTTCTCGTAGGGAATCAACTGCGGAGCCATACTTAACATGTACATGCTCGCCTTCAATGAATACGGGAGTAGCGGGGACAGCCCACTTATGAGCGTAGTGGTCTCACAAGAAGTCAGCCTGTTTCCTTCCTCCCACGAACTGATCGTACCGAATGTGAGCTCCGTTCTATTCAACTTCTATAAAATGAACAGCAACTCGACATATTGTCCTACAGAGAAAATTGCAATCACGCTAAAGGAATGGAGGAACACTGATGGAGTGACAGGTTAGAATTGTTTGGAGATAACGCTAAACTTTCTTCCCACGAGATGAACTTCTTTTTACGCAAATTCCCTCCTCAAAATAAAATTCCTATAGAGTGGGATCCTAGGATGCTATATGATCCTTAGCTTGATAACATTGTTTGCTTAAGGGACAATCAAAGTTATAGCTTTTTCTCATCAAGTAGCGCTAAGTCTGAAAAAACTTTTTTTTGACACTTTTCCCGTGTCCGATAAAAAATCTGGGACTTGGGACACTAATGGAGAAAAACTTTTTACTGAAAAACCAATTGCAGAAAAAGATGTAAAGTTTGAGTTTCGCAACGAGTATTGGATTGATGGACTGAAGCCATCCACTCCCTACGAAATTGTCCTTACCGCCTTTGGTTACTCCACCTCGAGAACGGCTTCGTACACTTTTACTACTCTGACCGAACATGGAGGTAAAGTTTTTTAAACAAATTCTCTCCTAAAAAATAAATTGAATTAGGTGAACAATACCTGTGTAGTTTCCTCCAATGCATATTTTCCAGCTGAAATCTTGAAATAACCAAATAGACTCTGTAGTCCTCCCTCAAGAAACAATTTCTCATTTTTTATCTGGAGAAAATTGTGTAGCATTTGCATTTAGACCAAGTCATGCATGTGGATGGAGCCTTTGTGAAAAATGCTGGAAATTCTGGAAAATCAAGTTTTCTCGTTGAGTGCTCTGCTTGGAGTTATGTTGCTGTTTGGTAGTAGATAATCTAGTATTTGCATACATTTTCTAGAATCTCCTTCGGAGGACATCCTCAGTACGCATAAAGTGACGAGTGAACTGGCCCCTTTGTATAAAAAGCTCAAATTTGTGGTTCCCATTGCAGTGGTTATCCTCGCTCTGGTTGTGGCCACGGCTGGAACGTTCATTTTGTGCCAAACAAGTGAGAAAACTTATATTTACTGTATTGTTGGAACGTTTGGATGGGAGTGAAAGTCCCTCGTTTGTATTTACTCCGTGGCGTTTACAATCTCCTCTGAAAAATTTATATTGGGATAAGCTCCTCTGGGATTTCATTTTTTCGTAGATAAAAAAAGGACAGGCGGACAGAGACAAGGAAATTCATCAAAGCATCCCCCTACCAGTGAAGTCCTTTATGGGAGACATAATCAACGAAAAAGCCTGACTCAAGAAGAGCAACAGTATTACTCTGGCTTGCCTTGTCCTCCTTGTAATTCTGGTAGGTTGATTGACAGCCTTTTCCCAAATAAGGCGATTGTTTTCACTCTTGTCACTGCTAAGTGAAATATTTTATCGATTGGTCCAAAAAACCATCCAATCTATGTTGAACCCTAGTATTTAGCACTTCTCCTGGTTAATGATTTGATGCGAGTTAAAAGTTATGCGTAGGTTTACCTCATTGAAATATATTTTAAGGTCTGGAAGACATCTCGCCATACGCCACCTTTCAAATTTCCGACCCGAAAAAGTTCTGCGAAGAAAGTTTCAGCCAGGAGATCGTGGTAGCAAAGTTTCATCCCGTGATGCACGGGCTCCCTCGAGGCCCCACTGACAAATGGATGGATAGAGATTCGGAAGATTCTGAAAGTGAGAGTACCCAAAGATACGCGGTAATCCCACCGCAAAGGCCACGTCTCAATAATACTTATCAAATCAGTCCGCCTCAGCAGTACCATTATCATCAGCAACATCAACAGCAATCCCATCATTTACTGCCAACACCACAACAGCAACAAATAAAGCAGATTTTGGTGAGCAACCCGGATGAATACACTTTGCCTAAGAGTACCCTGAAAAGGGGAAAGCAGCAACAACAGCTAGGAGACAGGTCTCCAAACGACTCTGGCGGTGAATCTAGCGGTTCATCCTATTCAGATCTTTCAAGTCGCACAAGCCACACAAAAGATAGGTAAGTTTCAAAGAAAAGTTTCCAAACCGATCCTAAAACCCGGAGCTGTAATCATCATAAAATGTTTTCACAGACGAACCATGAAAAAGAACTCGAAGGACTATAGTCGACGTGGTGGTGATGGAAGTAATCACATGAAAGGCTCCCAATCCTCTACCAATTTACGACATGGCAAGAAGAAGTCAACAAATTCAGACTATTCCATAGCGGTATGATAAAGAATCATTATATTATCTGTCAAAAAATGTGATCCATATGTTTTATGTCTGTGATTAGGCTATAGCTTCTCCATTTTTAATTGTATAATTGTAAACCTGTGATATGATGTTTTGTTTTCAATGCTGGAACCAAAAACCAGAGTTGAGTCAATCAATCGAAATGCTTCGAGCGTCTCTAAAATAAAGGATTTCATATCGTGTACTTTCACTTTCACCTAGAGTATATTGTACTTGGCATCTCTCAATGAGCTTATCAATGTACACTTTGAAGTCAACTTGATTGTAATTGACTTGCAAGTTCCAACCTGAAGCTTCACTCCCAAATTCAGCATACAAATTGCAAAATGTTTTGGTAGTCAAATCGGCAATTTCTTTTGCTGCACAGATACCACAGGAGAAAGCCTTTGCGTACTCAATTTTTCATATGAAGTCATCCATGAAGAAAGCATACGCATGCCTATATTTTATACTGAATTTAAGTGACAACGCTCCAGGGATATAACTTTTGCTAGTATATGCCTTCTTTTGTAAATTGAAGGGAATATCGCAAGTTCCTATATTCGGCACATGATCCATGAATATACGTCAGTACAATACAATTTGCTCATATGACTTGTCAAGTTATTTTATTTTTTGCATGCTTCTCCCAAGAACTGAACCGTTAGAGCAGAAAAACCTTAGTTGATTATAAAAAATATATTCCCTTTTCATTATTTCCTATGTTATTTCGAGCGTTTTTCCGCCTCGGAGGAAAAACGAGCGACGCACAAAAAATAGTTTATCTTTTTCATATTCACCCAGAAAAAAAAGTCTCCCAGTTCCAGAAATGAAATTATGTAAATTTGGTAGAGTCAACCGAGTCATTGCTTCCGTATTCATAAAAGCGGCGGTTTCATAACCTCCTCTACAATTTCGTTTTCTCTAGGGGCACTGGTACGTCACACTATCACACTTTGAGAAGAAAAATGCGATACTAAAAGAAACCTAACTGGTCATGTATGGAATATTGAGAGGTTTCGGTCTGTCCTCACTTGCATCACAATCGTGATACATCGTCTTCTTACAGATTACAGACAGTAGAATGGAGTAACCTGAAAAAATCAAGAAAAAAGGCCAAATGTCTACAAAAAAATGCTTTATTCTGCTATTCTTTTGTAAACTTTTTGGCAAGGCTATTCAACTTGTTAAAATAGGTATGGTTAATGGGAAGCGGAAGTACGAAATGAGAACTACGTTTTGATTAAGCCTAATGTAAGCAAAGCACATAGTCTCGAAGTAATTAATTGCGGATTGGCAACCGAAAACTTGTGGGGTATTATACCAGCTATAAAAATTCAGATACAGAGGCTATAGGACGATCCATGTGCTTACCACTTGACAATGGAGAACCCTAGAACCCTCTACTATGCTTCTCTCTCTCCGAACAATGTCTGCGATCTTCCGCTTTATTGTGTCCCAACATATTTCCCTCATTTCGGTGAAAAGTACTTTCTCCAGGAAAAATCTTTTATTGCCTAGAAGAAAAATGCAAGAGCATAAGCACACACATCACATCATCGAGTTCTTTCTCAAGCCAATGATTTTCTCCCCGTGCCCTCGTTTCGACTCACCAGACCTTTCGTCTTAACCGGAAGTGAGCTACCCTTAGAAATTGCGAGTCCCGTCAGAACTCTTGCCAGCATACTTCCTGCCTTTTTTTCTGCAACTGCTGTTTCAACAACCGCAATGCATGCCAAAAATATCTAATATTAGTGTATCGCAAGAAGAAGCATTACATTTTCTGGTACATTTTTTTTCAACAGTTATTGTGTAAAGAGTAGCAGTAAAAAAATAAAAACTCGAAGAATCTCTTTTTTTGAAAGAATAGAAAAAGCTTTTATGGCTTAAGGAGGACACAGTGCCTGCACGAAATGCGGAAAACATGAGCACTCGAACATTTTATAAATGCTTATGCCTCTTTAAATGAAAAGATAAGAAGAGCAAATTGCAACTCGGATGCTATAGCCAAGCAGAGTAGAAGAGGATAAGCGGAAGTAAGGTGTCCGTCCGTGTACAAAAAGTAGAGTGCCTCTAAGCATCCGAAGTAATGCAACCTCTGCTTAAATATTCCTATACATTTTCATTTTTAGGTGAATTCCTTGGATTGTAGATGAAAGTAGGAAACATGACCACCTTTTGTGTTTTTTGTGTCGAAATATTCTACAATCATTACACCGAATTACAAACGTTTCCCCAAATCCGTTTGGAGAAGTAGGACAGATACTCTAAGGATTCTAGACTTCCTACGGATTTCCACGTGGGTTCAGCCTCATTTCGAAATTCAAATTTGTGATTTTAACGAGCTAATCAATGGTCCTGAAGATACTACCCAATTCAAAGAGAAAAAGCCATTTCCTCTTGGGAGAACCTACGGGGTAATTATAGCGTTTCCTAATGTCTCATAGCAAATGTTTAAGTTTCTAGGTTGTTGCCAAGCGGTTAGGACTCAATGGTAAGTACAAATATCATACAATGAATCATTCACATCCGGTTTGACCGTAGTCCAAGACATATTACACTGAAAATTAAGTAAATTAGAATTGAACATGAGCATAAATATTATTATAAATACGCGTAATTCGTCTTAGGAGTCTGACTTATCCAACGAAAAATGCTGATGAGATAAAAACATCAGATAAACCTTTAAATCACCTCTCCATATTGTTCATCTCAGTATTCAAACAAGTTTTAGTTTTTCTCCCCTTGAACCTCCAACCTTCGATGCTAAACGCAGAAAAAGTTTACTTGTAAAAATCTTTGAGAAAGCCAAGATCTTTAAAAAGTTTCCATTCTCAAGAAACATTCTATCCGTAAAAATGGCTCGTTGGGGAATTTTCATTCCAGTAACATTAGTAAAACTCTAAAAGCAGTTTCTTCTCCTTTTTTTTATACAGTTGCTCTTTGTCTCCAAGAAAGAAGCAAAAACATTTCCTTCTTACTGATATTTCGAGATAAAAAGAGATACTTCAACGTAGAGAGTTTTTACTTGGTCGGGTGTCTATCTTTTCCCTGGTTGTTGATTTTCATGCTGACTAGGTTGTATTTAGTCAAAAAACGGTTACTTAGCATAATGTAGATAGTGTATAGGTGTGACTGTGAGTACATTCCAACTTACAACCTCCACCTCCATGGCCAACCTCCCTTGGCTCTTTTCCATTACAGTTTAGCATTTTTTCCAGCTCACCCTTAAAACTGAAAAACTGCAAAAAAATGTGAAAGTTTTGTAAAAGCAAAAGATGAGACATTTTTAATGTCTAAAAAGAAGAATGAATCTTTTCACCAGAAAAAGTATATAATTTAAAGAGAATGAACTCTTGCGGCTTTTTACACGAAAATTTTGCAACTTTCAAAGGCGTGTTGGAGGGAAGTTGGTAAACCTAAGGGAGAAAGAGGTTGTCAGTGTTCTTTAAATACTGAACAATGCCAACCTCTTCATCAAAAACTTGAGACAATCTTTCACCAAAAGTACAATTCTTTCCTAGACTTGGAGAAAGTAAACTATTGCCAGAAAAAGAAAATATCTCTCATTTTTCGATTTGTTTCAAGTTATAGCAGATTAAAAACTCTTAATCATCATTATTCCCACATTAAAAATAGTTTTTACTTTTTAACTAATTATACTTTTTGCAAAGTTTGCCCTTTATAGCAAAATAGATTGGGGAAGGTTGAAACGGGCTATTATATCTGCGCTTTTGAGTCTGAAAAAATTATGGAGTTATATACCGCAATGGAAATTTTACTTGGAGATGTGCTCCATATTTTTTTGGAGGATACTTCGTTCCAAAGAAAGTTGTTGACTACGATCCACCATCCCACTCATTCTCTCCCAATTAATGCTCATTCGAAGAGATAAATTTGTACTATTTGGAGCAAATGTGTGGGTCGGGTAGGTCATATAATTTAAGTACAATAACTTTTTTCCAAAGTGATAATGAGTTCTTGCCTGTAAGTTTAGGGAATCGATAGTTTTTTCGGGAAAACAAAGTTTAAACTTAAAAATACAGACCCGCTAAAATATGTTAAATGGTTGTAGGACGGTGGAAATTACAGTATTTTATATCCTTCGTAATAAATAGCCCGTTTTGCACAATTTAGTGACATGCTCTTCTGCTCAAGAAATTTATCTTGTTTTTAATGAGAATGAAAAGAAGTGGAAGTAGTGGAATGATAATAGTCTCAAAATTGTAAAGGAGACTGAATAACTTGAAGCAGAAACTTTTCATAGAGTTGGGTCACGATTACAGAACACATATTTCCTTTCTTAGGCGCAATTCTATTCATTTTTACTTTCCACTCGTTAATTTTTTTTTCTTAAACTGCGTTTCAACACTTGGTACAGTCCAAAGCAGTATTTTTTTGTGAATTATAGAACTCTTTGCATTTTTCATAAGTTATGTGGACTACCAAGCGGTCTGAGGGGTTGTTCAAACCAAACGTTACGCAAAAAATGGTGATTTTGGAACCCAACATTAGTGTAAAGCAACAAGTTTACTGTCCACCCCCATTCTCACGTCACCCTGTTTTCTCAAATTACCCCAATCAGATCCCAGAGTTCTCAGCAGTTCAGAACGACTCGTTCATGCTTCGAGGTAGCTTAAATAAGGTATCAAAATGAGTCTTCAAACAGTTACACTCTTCGAATACCACCACGTCTCCATTGTCACTATTTATCACTGTCACCCCTAAAATCTCAAACATTCGATTTGAACAGCCCCTTATGAAACTTTATATGTTTTAGATGTATTTCAAAGCTAAATAACTCGATGAAACCTTTTTTTTTAGGACAGTCCAAGTCCAACTTGTTCTTTCCAAAATGTCTCGTAGGATCAAGGAAAAGAGAACTTTGCATTCGTTTCAAAATGTATTTAACTAAAGCATCTAAAAAATACAGTAATTTTCTGTGCTATTTTTCCCAAGCTGAAATTTAACTTTATCACGGACTCTCCACGATTCTTAGAAGCATTTTCATACGTCGGCATTTACGCCACCAAAAATGAATCTTGTTGCGAAATTAAATCCCATGAAAAGTTTCCCATTACAATTTGAGCACAAGCTTGGTTAAGAATTTCAAGGAAGAAGTTTCCTTATGCGATGCCCACTTGTAATCGGGTTCAAGCTGGTCTTTCCCTATTTTTGCAATTTAGCAACCTACTTCCTACATTCCATTGTTTCGTTGGGATAGTTTGGCGAGGCGAGAATAAGCTACAATTACCGGAGTAAACTTTATACTTTGACTTTTAAATTGAATGACACAGAAAATCTGTAAAGTTTCCTCCAACCAATTAAACAATACATAGTACATACACAGCCTAGGTCCAAACGTTAAGGTTAACGTTCGAAATCAAATTTTCATCCTAAGAAAGTCACGCAGTATATTCAGGAATTTAGATTCACTCTGTAGCATTATGTGGGCAATGTCCTTTGAAAATCGGAAACAAAATTGTTTTTCCTTTTTGCCTAGCTGGCTGTGGGTGCTATTTTCGTTGCACCATCCGTTCATTCGTAATCTGTACAGCTTTGTATTTCGGTGACAAAAGTTTCCATTTCGAAGGATGAGTGAACAAAAGAGCCAGTTTATCCCTTTTCCAGTTGACAGGACTTGATGAAATTCAGTGTTGGAAATTGGTTGGACCTACTTCCTACTTTCTCTGCTCGAGATTACAACTGAATAAAAATCCTACGAGCTGAAACCAAAACTCTGTATAATTCAATACTAAAATGCATTCTAGGTTTCAGTTTCTAAGCATCTCTTTGTCGGAAGTAGGAACTCTCCAAAAAGTATATGCAATCTCTCAAAGTTCATGGAATAAGCTATAACCTTAAACGATATATCCAGAAACAGCGGGAAGGAAAGTGAAAAGCATTATCTTGTTTTGCAATTTACAAACTGGAAAGGAAATGATGCATGTGCGAGGTTTAAAGCAAGAACATAAAATTGGGGAAGGATGATGGACTGCTTTCTTTTGAGGTCATTCGTACACTCTACACTAAAACCAAAACTACAGATGTAGGAAACACATGCATGCCGCTTTATTAACAGGATTTGACTTTCTCCTAGATTTATACCTCTTCATTCCCTCCCTAGGTTTTGAAGTCCGCATCATTTAGAAAATAAGAGGATACGCAACTCTTTAAACTATGTTTTAAAATTTTTCTGCAGTAAACCACATTAATTAGGGTTTCAACTATAATTATAGTTTGTAGATTTGAGTTCATTTGTCAGAGTCCGAAAGCATGGGCAAAAGTAGGCTTAATCTTGAATTAACCTTATCATTTCAATGAAAATCTAGAGTTTTTTTAGTCTTTTCGCAGCAACTAATGTTTTATAGAATAAGCTTAGTTTTCACCGAAATGCTTTCTCTCTAATTTATGTGAAAAATAAAGCACTTTTGAGCGGAAGAGATAAGAGAACAAAATGCTGTAACTTTATGGATATCATTTTTTGGAGGGTTTCAAGTACTTCAAGTGAAACTTTACATCTAGTCTTGTATACATCGTTATGATGATAGATAAGTGCTCCCCGTTCTACAGAGAACGTACTTGGTGCAGAAAATATAAGTTGGCTTTAGAATGGCTTTTACTCTTTCGCTAGTGTACATGGATATCCTAAAGTGTATCAGCTTTTGCCACTTGTTTCCTCATTGAACATTCAGTAATTTTTATATATTTAGATAAGCTGGAACCAAAACCGGTTGCAGGAGGTTAATATAATATCCTATAAAAAGTGAATTTTCCAAGAGAGAATACAAAGATATCATTTACGTAGACTCTCTAGTGTAGAAAACTGGGAAAATCTTTGGAATTATATAGGTTCCCTCCTTCCCTCCCAAACTGATTTTACCTCATCCATATTCAGTAATGTGTGTGGGATGCCTTTGCTGATGATACTGTTATTAGAATATGATGCTTGTTATCTCCAAAATTATGCATCCTGACCAGCAACCACTGCTTCCATGAGTCTTGGAGTTGAGCAGTTGAACAGAAGGAACAACAAGAGATACAACAAGTGCATGAGGTGAATACACAACTTCAGCTTAATTTACGAAGCTGATGATGGCTGATACCTGTAACCAGAGTGAAAGCGGATGACTCTTTGAGAAATAAATAGTGTATGATATTTCACCACACGACTAGGTATTCCTCCAAGGAGTCTAAGGGTTAGGACTGCGAGATTCAGCACTTGATCTAGTCAAGTGGATTTCATTTTATGCCCAAAATAAGAATAACAAAACACTGTGAGTTGGGATTAAATCAGGTGGGTTCAAGTGTCAGCAGGAAAGATTCAGACTCATTAGTATACGAAGGTACCGTTCAAATTTTGACTTTTAGTATCCGGAATTGCTGCGAGCATTAGATTCTAAAGCGTTTTTAAAGACACGGGCAGCACATTTATGCGAGTTTAGCATGTCTCCATTCTCAATTTCTTTGACTCAAACACGAATTTTAATGTTTACTGTTCCAAATTTAATCAAGAGTAGGAGAGTGTCGAGGCAAATTCCAATTTCAGATTAAGAAATAATAAGAAGCCATAAATGCCACCAAAGCGCACTTTGACCAGACCACCTATAGCTAACACTTTACCAACTTCCGAACATATCCCTTTGAAGTTTTGAATGTTTTGATGAATGACCATATTGTATGTTTGTGGTCTAGGATCCAAAAAGGCAAAAAGGAAACGTTTGTTTACGCTCCTTGTAGTCCTTGTTCTAAACACCAGTATTTTTGTTTGAGCATGAATAACTGGATATTATTTCTAGCGAAGACTTTTTACATTGATCTAGGTTTTATTTAAGTTTGAGACTTTGAGTTTCATACCATATCATTTGCATCAATGTTTTCTGACGGTGTTCCATAATCCTCCATTCCCCTCCAGTGGCGAATATTTTTTTCTGGATGTGAATCGCCTTTGAAGTTGAGCTTTATTACGCTAGCACCTTTGGAGTATGGACGCCCAAGATCCTAGTAAAATACTCGATACTGTTTGGCCATTTAATGAGACTGTGTGGGGTAGAAGGATGGGTGGTTTTACCGAGGAATATAACAAAAACAACATGAATATTTGCTACTTTATATGGATCATGGATATACGTTGCAAAGATTTCGTTTGAACCTGTACAAATAAAATGGTACTTATGGTCCACTCACTCCCATTTCCAGTAAGCTTAATCCTTACATAATGAGGTTTGACAGATGTCTGGTTGTCTCTGTATGAATGGACAATCCACAATGTCTCACAAGAGCTTCATCGGTAGACCCAAATTTGCCTATATGTAATTTTTACTCTATATATGGCTCTAAAAAACCCAATGTTTACCTTTCAATAAAAGGGAACCCTTAGTCCATATTTAATACATTCCAATAACAGTAGATTTAAAATAGACTCATGGAGCTTATCTCACTTGGTTTCGGTACCACGCAATTTGGAATTTTGGAATATACCAGTTCATTCTGGCAAGGGAGGGAAACAGAGTGATAGCGGCACTTTGAAAAGTATTCATTCATTTTTAAAGGATGGTGTATTTATGAGAATACATTTCCTGCCTTTGTTCCATTTCATAATGTTCTCTGAAGGTTGGCCAAATCGCTCTTTTCTAAAATGACGTTGGAAGTAATGCTTCACTCATTCACACAGCTTTGCTTTCACTCTCCAACAGTATAAAAGACATTACTAAAAAAGTGAAAGCATGTGCCCACATGCAGCATCAGGTAGAAGAAAAGTATTTGGCACATGACATCAGTTCCAACCCATATATTTCCAAAGCTATAAGTCAAACAAAAACATCTCCACGAAGCATTCTCCCTAGAAAAAGGACGCAGCATGTAACTCAAAAAAAGCAGGGCTTACTACACCGTCAATAAATTTTCCTGAGCTTTTCACTTCAATGTTCAAGGGTGATATTTCTTCACCTCGTTGAATTCAAGTTGGCAACATCTACTTTTCCTACAATCTCTACACACCACCACCGAACTAAAATTCATAATGTTCCTCTACTTTTTTTATACCAACTCCCTTTTGCACTTTTATTTAACCAAAGAGAGTGTTTTGGTGTAGAACTACGCAAAAATGTCCTCTTTTGTTTGAAACGATGCGTTCTGCTCAAAAAGGATAGTTACTTTGCATACTCATACTTGTCACTAGAGGAACATTTAGACACTAGCAGAAAATGTAAGGGGATCCCTTCCCAGCTAAAAGTTCATTCACCCGAGAGTAAATCCACTACTCTAAAAAATAAATACCCTGTGCAAGAGTTAAGCCGAGAGATTCTGAATCATTTGTTCTACTTATGCTCCAAATGAGGACGTTTCCTAATATTCCTGCATAAAATTCATAAATTATAAATTATTATAGGTCCCAAACAGTTCATAAATACATTTTACGATTGAACTTGAAGGTTTTTGCTGTGGAACTACAAAGAGCAATGGTTACACCAAATGTTTACGGTACCAAAGGTTAAAAGGATTTTAGACTTACTCACGCACGTAAACATTTCCCTCATACTTTTAATTAATTGGATTATCCTCCTACAAAGCTAAATGTTTTTACAGTCGTTTCCAGGTGAAAACTTTCTGCATTGAGGAGAACATAATTCCAGCAAGGGAGAACCTCAAGTATGGAAAACTTCCAAATGCTGAAATTGTGTGTTTAAGTGGTGTTAAACTATAATTAAGCTTGTACTAAATAAGATTTATTTGAGAATAATATTTTAAGATTTTGTAATTAATTAGCATTCTGTCATCAAACTTTTACACCAAGAATCTGGAATAATCTTGATGGAATCTTGTCATTTACGTAACGTGACATATTCGTTCCATAATATGGCTTCTTTAGGGCCTAAATCCACCTACCATATGCTTTGATTAGATTGGATGTGGTATTAAAAAGTAATCATGATATATAAGAGAAAAATATTATTCCCCAATACACACTAATTTTGTATCGACAAGACTGGGAAAAAATTACTTTTTCTATTCCAGCAACACCGAGGGGATTCAAAAATTACGGAAATATCAGAGAAAAAAATAGTAAAAGAGAAAAGTTTCAGTCGAACATTCTCCTCCGAGTCAGAAAGATTAAAGAAAGAAGAGAATGAGATGGGAACCCATGCTGAAAATTAAAGTTGAGAAAAAAGTCATTTTCTCTAGTCACATGGGAACGTCCAAAAGAATTAAAGCTAACTGGCTACGAAAAAGCCCTCTTCAAAGATTGGTCTTTTTGGAGGAAGTAAATTTCTACAGTTATACGTATACAGTGCCTCGAAAAAAATCAATGATGATGATGATTATAACTGCATGCTGATATCCACATTGATTGATTGAGAAAACATAGGCTACACGAGCCTTTGCATTTTTGTTGGAATAGAAAATACTCTCAAGGAGCTAGTAAATGTCACTTGAGTGGAGTAAAAAAAGGGGAAAAAGAGAAATAATAATCTTCACTAGACTTATTAATGTACAATGGATTTCTTCTTCGCTCAACCGTTAATAATCTTATCCTTATATTTTTCTTTCCGTTTTTTTAAACTACGATATGGTTCGAGATATGTACGACAAGACGAAATAAATGAAATGTCACGCTTAAGCTAGAGAGAATGTGTCGTGTTCCTACATTGAGAGAACCTCCTCTGCATTATAACGTTGCTGAACTTGCAAAGCCAAGTATTGATTTTGATTTGTCCGTCCGTCCGTCTGATTGTCTGTGCTCACATTAACTCCCGAATGGTGAATCGATTGAATTCGAATTTAGTACAAAAATACCTGGTACAATTAGAACTTAGTGCCATATCAGTCAACACTTGATGTCAATGATGTATGGTTTTTTAAAATCAACTCTATCAAAGCTATGGCTTGTGAGAGGTCATTCGAAAGCTCTTGAGCTCCAAATTACAAAATATATACCTATTTGCCACCTTTAATCTACCCCTAAGGTGGTAATTACAGACAAAGTTTAATTTAGTTTAACCATTTCAAAATCAACTTTCAGCTACGTCTATAAAAGCTTTTAACAGCTTTATTTTGGCATGAAATTTTTAAACTCTTAAATAGAGATAGTATAGTGATACACCCTGTACAGCTCTTTATTAGAGCTTATTTATACGTAGAAAAGCAAGTGACATAATTTGAAGTCTCCAAAATTCCATAAAATGCGTACATTTCATTCACTTAGGAGAACATTGCGGTGTTATGCTTGGTGATTTTCTTTGTCTCATGTTGAGTTGATGCTATCAGTGTAGAATGTAAAAGCCTCCAAATCTTAAATACAAAAGTGGGGATAGAGAAAAGAAGAGAAAAGCAGAGGTTTTTCTCAAGCTTTGCGTTTTCGAGTGCATCACTTTAACAGAATGCTTAAGGCTTAGAATTCTCTAAAAGAAACTTGTTGTTGCGAAACCTAGTACTAGGAGAAAATGAAAAGGGAGCATAAAAGAAAGATTCCTTCGCTTACATCAAAATTGCCTCTTTATAATTCCAAAGATACTTAAAGTGATATGAGTCCTTTTAGAGAATGCTGAAGCAAGAAACAGCACGCGCTTTTTCATGCAATTCTCTACTTTCTCAGAATATTACCGTGTGTGTAGTATGAAAAACGGAAGGAATTAAAGTTGAAGACTGAAAAAAGATTTTCTGAGAGAGAGAGAGAGAGGGTCGTACCATGTATTTATAGTTCCAGTCTTAACATTCCTTTGCCTACCCCAGTACCAGCTTCTTCGGTATAATCTTACTGTGGGCGTATGACAATGTAATAAAGAGCATTTTGTGTGCATAAAAATGCCTTTCTCTACGTTCCTCCGTAAATGATACAATAAAGTGTACATTATGCGTACGCTCTTATTTCTGTAACGTTTTCATGTTGCAAGGAGAACATGAAAAAAGCTTAAAGCTTAAAATGAGTGTACAATCATAAGTTTGCGTTATGGGTAGGCGTTCATTCAAGAAATGTAAAGAGTCTCTAGACACCCAATAACTTATTCTAGACTTTACCCGATTAAATGGAACATGGAGGGCTTATTTTGTTAAAAAAAAACAAAGACTGTATTAGGTCAACGGTTTCATTTATTGTGCGTTATTTCTTACTGCGCAAAATTATTTACAATTTACAATCGTATAAAGAATATTATTAATAATTACATTGTCCCATTTGACTATTTAGGTTTGTAAGATTTTTATCCCTCTCTTTAACAATCTTATTTCGCTTTGTTTGGAGTTATGACTGTTGTAAAAATTTTAAAGGAAGGATATTTCCATATGACAGTAATAAAAAGGACTTTATTCTCGAGATGATAAAAGGAGTGAAAATCGTCGTTCGACATCATGTCAACTACTCCCTCCCTGGGATAGGCACATTATATCACATTATATCTGTATCTCTTCATGACGATATTCCCCCTCTTAATTAAAGCTTTATTAGAGAGTGTATGGAAGTTCACAGATAAATTATTATTGTTATTGTTATGGGGGAGCGAGAGGTGCAAAATAAAAGTAGTCTCTAGAGATCGTCACTTTGCCCCTCTTGATGGTTCTTTCTCCCATGCTTTTGCTTAGAGACTCTGTAGACATCGTTCGTTAATTATGTCGTAAAAACTTAGACGAGGGTTTACTCTTAACAGCAGAAAGTATTAAGCTGTTACTGCGAAACATTCCACTCTGTTTTTTCTGCTTTCAGGTCAATAACAAACAGAGGAAATGAGGAAATGGCTTTCGCTTTTACTACATTTGCTTCAGAGTATATTGTTAATCCTGCTTTGAAGATGCAATCGATCTCAATGACTTTTGAAGCCTAGGAGCGTTCGAGCGTGGAACTATATAATTTCGTAATTCATATTTTCACTAGGAAGTACCATGTGTACTGAATGTACTGCGGAACCCAAAATCATCAGTTTGATCAAAGCACCCGTTTGAAAAAAAACCATTTAAAGGGAAAGATCAATCACTCAAGATAAACAGCTTGACTTTTGATAGGGCTCTGCTAGGATAAAAGTTTAAGCTCGTTTTGACGGTTATCAAGTGGACTTTTTACAATTTAAAAACTAATCAAGCGCTGAATTACCCTCCTATTGTATGTATGTATATTAGGGTCGTGCTGCAGGGAAAAGAAAGGTCCATACAGCCCGGCTGCTGAATCCAAAAATAGGACTATTGCAGACTCACCCTTTAAAACATTC
>JAANSQ010000783.1:0-19140 GCA_036850885.1 Lepidocyrtinus dapeste | reverse complement strand
AATATTGATTAATGTTTATGCACGATTCATAACTAAAATTTTGCAAGAGATGTACAGAAGCGTGCATGCGGTTAGAAAGGCAGTAAAAGGCCGTAACAGTTTTCGCAACCAAAATGCAAATCATAGTTGCGTAATGAAAAGGCTACATTTCTTTGCGTTCCAATGTTTATATCATATACGGAAAGGCATAAATTTATTCATCTGAAGTCTCCGGGTGGACTGTGAAGGGTTAGATTTCCCAGGGATCCTCGTGCCCTTGCGGCTAAATTTCATGACGATTCGTTGCCGTGTTTCAGAACTTTCGCGTTAATGTGTAGCATCAGGTATGGCAGAAATACTGAACGCATAAAGCTCAGACCCAATTAATAAATGAAGAAGCAAGAATCGTTAGCGATAGAGCTAACCATAGTGAAAATGTCAGTTTAAAAAATTATTTTCTAAACCAAACCAATAATAATCAATCTAACACTATATCTACCTAAACAGTCTAAAAGCAACTCAAGTAAGGTTAAGCGTACAAGCAGAAAAGTTTTACCAAAACACAAAATAACTATCGACTTATTGACGCTTCTGATATATAAATTACGAAAGTATCTCGAGGTAAAACTACCTTGACCATTTGGAGCCACACAGCTGAACGAGTCTCTTCTGGCAGTTGACTTGTTTCTTCTCAAAGAGCCAGTCTTATCATCTAAATGAATCAGGCGTTCGAAAGATAAGGTTAACGAAAAAATTCAAAAACACTAGAAATTAATTACAACAATCATACTTATAATTTACTTAATAATATACATGTAGAAAAATATGGTTAACTAAATCATGCGGGACATAATACGCCGAAATAATATTATTTTTTAAATAATCCTCTCATGCAAATTCAATACGATTTATTAAGAAATACTAACAGCGATATTCTACACACTGATTTCCTATGACGTACTCGCAAAGCATTCATTTAACATTCAAATTTTAAATACGTAAGTAGATACATTTACTGAAATTCTTGGGAAAGTTAACAAAAGGGCAATTAAAAAAAGATACAAGAACCTTGTAATATAATATTGTCTTGGAAATCAGAGGGACTTGGATAATAACTTATTCAAAAACCCTGGATTATATACTTGGTCAATTGCTTCTGATATCCTCGGTGGTGCCTTAGGTTTAACAAAATGTTAATCTATTTTCATGTAGATTAGATTTTTTAGGGTTAAAGCAGCTTTGAAATTGTCCAGCTGTAATGTATTAACACTTATTTTGATTAGAGAAAACTTACTTTCATTTCGGCGGAAGAATCCCTCCGTTTTCTCCTTGAGGAAAAGAACGCCTTGCTTTTCATATTTATGGTCGGGCTGTGATGCAAGTGCTAGTAATTCTTGTTTATTTAATCTCATCTTCGAAAAGATTTGACAGATGATGAAGAGATAGAATGGCTATGAATGCTAACGTAAAAATTTAAATTTCGACTTCATCTCCATCACCCTTTAAATTTGCATGGAGATTGCTGATAGGAGTGAATTGTTGTGAAGCATTTGTGTGGCGAAAAATAGGTGTTATTTTAAACAAATTAATCCACCCATTGATTGGCTGTTCTAATCACACAAACATATCTAGAGCCATAGTAACCCACCGTCACTTAAAACTTAGAATTTTCTCCGAATTTAATTAGAAGCCCAACATTGTCAACTACCTAAGAATAAAATTCAGGAAAAGTTTTGATACATCGTTATTGCTCGTCTTAAAGATATTAACATCTTGGGCTTCATTGGCACGCGAGATTATTAATTTGAACAAAAAACTATATAATTTTACTAGCACAATTATGTAACAGTGAGACACTGATTTAGAACTGCGCTAGAGTTATTTTGAACGGGTTAAAATTGCTGTTTTTCTATATAATTTCCTTATGTAGATATGAAATGTTAAATTTGGCGGTCCCTTTGTCTCAACGGTCGTTACTTAATGTCAACACAATTGTATTCCCCAATAAATCAACCTGAGTATACATCCAGCCAAAACAGGTATGATAGTAGGTATGAAGACGTAGATCCCAGACACCAAAAAAGTGAAAGCTGAACATGGGAAAAAATCTGAAAATACAAAAAGTGAAAAGAAAAACGAAAAAGCTCAGTTACTGGAACCACTACTACAATAGAGAAAAACAACGAAGTAGCAGCAGCCACTTTGCATTTTTTGTAAGGCTTATGTTCTTGGGTAAAAGTGGTCGTTACTCATCTTGTAAGTTGGTGCGCACTTTATACTGCATTACTCAAGGTGTAACAGCATGAAACAAGAGCTTGTCCAGGAAAGTTTTATAGCAGGATGTAACTTGTTAATCTCAGGGAAGGAGGCAACTCGAAACAAGATATAATTTAAGATGCCAGAACTAGGACGAAGTAAAGATCGCTTTCCTCTCACTTTCCCTATGTGTATTATGCTTTCTGCCTAAACAGGAAAAACTAAATAACCTGTCCGAGTAGCTAGGGTTGAATAAGATGTTTGAGTCTATTACTTTGAAACTATATAGCTTACTCATTTTCGCTTTCGTTTCTGCGTGCCTTAACAGTTCGCTATGCATGTAGAGTTGGAGGGAAATAAAAAATGGTTATTTTTGCAACCACCTTGTACTTACATATAAGCAAGTACAAAAAGTATTTCCTTGAGAATCGGATGATCACAACTGAATGATGCTTTCTACTCGAGTTGAGGATGTGGGAAATAAATTTTGTGTTACACGGCTGAATTTTTAATCCAATGACTATTCGCCATCTTCATGGCAAGACAAGGCGAATGAAGTAAAACATTTGAATTTGTTTTCTAGTTCTACTTTTAAATGATGTAACCTGAATGCAGCAACTTTCTCGTACTATTAACATAGTAAAGTCCAATTTCCGGAACATTCTATAATTTACATAATACATTTGGCTTGCTCATACGCTATAAAAAATTTGATAGTGCATACTACGTAACTGACTCTGGAGGTAGTGGGGTTTTGGATGCTTGCTGCTTCATGAATTTTAAACGAAAATTATGTGAAAGTAACAGTTTTATTTATTGACAACGATTTGCTTAAGCATGATGGCAAACTCAACTACAAAAACCTAAGAAAGGTTCTTCTACTCTGGCAAGTTACTAAGAAGTGTAATGTAAGTATGTACTTTTTATTTCCAGTGTCTTTTATACAGGCATTTGTTTATTAATGAACTATGCAATTTATGAGCATGAATTAGCTTATAAGCATACATACATATGTACGAATATAGAAAAGATGAAAAACTTTACTTTTCCTTCCTTAGTGATACTTCACCGTCATTTCTTTGATCTTTTTAGTGAAGTAGGTGATGTAGGCGGAGCGAAAAGTACTGACCGGTTATACGAAGGACTGAACACTACAATAAAAAAGATTTCACATGAGTATTTTAAAAAAGTGTAATTTGGTATAAGTAAGTGTATAAATACTTAAGCAGGTCTAACCTCGAAGGTCGGACGGAAGACGTAAAAATGAATCAGACGATGAAGACGCAGACGCTCCACCCTCCGCTGAATTTTCAAGAGTAAAGTATACAACAAAATTACATAGTAGAACTGTCTGAAGATTCAATTACACTAGCTGTAAGTTAAAATACAACTTACGCTGGCTGGGTCCACATCCGCGATTTAGCATAGTAGATGTTCGCTGGAATAACGTTTCAAGCAGAGTTGAAGACGATCCTTTCGCAGCTAACGAGGAAGAAAACACTTTTTCCAAAGGAGGAGTACTCTCCTCTTCTGTTCCCGACATGGCCATTGCCAACCCAGGTCTATTAAAATCGCCATATAAACCCTGTGTAGTATTCTTGTGACGAGCTAACTCGCCTCGAAGAGTTTCATGCAGCTGTTGAACTTGAGCTGCTAAGATGGTTACGTTTGCCTTAGTAGATTTCAACGAGTCACATAGATCTAAATGAAAAGAGCCAATGAAATTAGCACTGACAAACATATTTAATTGGCTTTTAAGAAATTCTTTTTCACGAGGTACCTTTAGCGCTCACGCTATTCGCTTTTGCTAAAGTTAGAAGCGAGACTTCAGCCTTTTCGATTTCCTCCTTGTATTCCATCATGCGCTTGGAGAATTTAGTCACCAAATCGTTGAGAAAACTTAGACACAATGAGGATGATCCGTGTGTGAAAGGGAGATCGCGGGCCTGAGCCAAGAGGTCCATATTTTTCCCTAACTGGAACAGTGACAAAAACAAATTACAGCTTCAACAAATAGTAGTAAAATAGATTGATAATTCGCATAAACATTTAAGATGTAGGAAAGTATACATCTTCTAAAACGTTTCCCACCTCTTTCATATCAGTGATTAGAGAAGCAGCTTGAAGTTCTTGTTTATGCATCAGATTTTCAAGCCTTGTGATGTTGCTCCGAACTTCTTCAATTTGCTCACTAACGGAGTCGACCTCGAAATCTGAGGCTCTAGTCAACTCTAACATGAGAGTTTTATGATTTTTCATGTGAGTTCTAAAATCACACCGGGAAATAAACGATTAGAGTAAGACTGCAAAACCAAAAAGAAACTAAACCCAAAATATTTTGTCATGTACTTTAATTCTTCCACAAGAGCCGTCATTTCTGGTGGTATGGGTAACTCTTGAATAGCGCGATTTTCACATCGGGAACACCCAGGATCAGCTCCAAGTGCTAGGCTAGACATACGAGGGCCAGCTGAGCTTGGAGGTTTACCTCCCAACCCAGTAAGCGAGGCCGATAGAGGTGGAATGGTTGCTTAAAATATAGAATTAATAAGTAGGAAAGTACTAGCAAGCTAATGTATTTAAATATGTGTACTATTTCAAAATAAAGTAATATACATACTGGTGGAAGCAGTGGAGGCCACCGTTCCAGCGGGAGGTGCGGAAGTATTGGAAACTCCAAACGAAAACCCTGTTGCAGGGGTTGACGTAGCCGGTACATTTAGCCCCATAAATCCTGTCGGCTGCTGAGCCACACCAGAAGTGGACGCGCTCCTAAATATGTAAGCGTGAGAATAAAATTTTACATGACTCAATAGAGTAGATTTAATCCATGAGAATCTGCTGTAAGGTTCATAGGTTAAAAGCTGGGAGATGTGAAGCTTCTAGGCCTGAAGTATTTCGCAATAATGCAAAAATGAAACGTACGGTGTTGAAAAACTAAAGCCAGTTCCAGTTGCTGCGGTAGTTGCAGTAGTTCCAAACAGTGACGGGGTGCTTGTTAATGCACCTGTGCCAAAACTGATTTCCCGTAGCAATATCACGTTTTAGAAATGTAAGTTACAAAAAATGACAATCAATTACGACTCCCTAGAACAAAAATGCAATTACCTTGGAGTAGTTAAGCTGGAGCTGTACAGCGTTGGTAATTGTGTTTGTGATTGAGCTGCCGCTGTTGGTTGCGGTGATCCAAAACCGAACGCCGTCGAAGACATGATAGCTAAAATTAAGTACACTTTGTACTAGCGAAAAATGAATCATGCACGCTATTTTTGCTTCGAGTATCACTGACGTTTATGCAAATTCAACCAATTAAAACAACTGATTACAGATTAATATTTACGTAAGAAAAAAAACGGGTTGTCTACATTCGGTCTAAAATTACTACTCGAGATAGAAGCATTACAATGTGTTTAGTGCCGATGAGTTAAGGGGGGAAATCTCTCTTCCCCCCATGTAAAGTGTAACTCTATGGTCCTAGATGCGTTCCAGTCATCATCATCATCATCCTGGAGGGAACAAAGAGCACAAGTTGCTTTTTTGCTTAGATTGTTTGTATGAAAATTAAAAGACTTTCCCTTTTGGAGAAACAAAGTAACAAGAAACATTTTTAAATTTGGCGCTTTTTAGTAGATCTACATATATTTGTCAAAATATAAACAGAGAGGTTCAACAAAATATGATACAATAATAAATTCTCAATAATAATGTCAATAATCTCTTTTGTCTATCCTACCTACTATAAAGTTTACATACTAGTTTAAACATAATTTGGTGAAAAATAAAAATTAAATTGTACGATCATACTGCTCCTATCTTCAGCATTTTTAAACAGTACTTAACATAGTGATAAGTGATAATATCTTACATTTAATACCATACATAACAGAGGTGGTACTCTTGACAATTTAAGTACTTACAAAAAACGCTCCTCATTTTCTCACTTTACCTATCACTCCCCAAACAAAACGAACATTGGTAAGATTCGACCTTTAATGACATTACACCTAATATTAAGTATTGTTGTCACATTTTAGTTTATGAGTTGAGTAATAAATATAATATTATAATTGTTTAGTTGTGTTTCTAAACAGCAGTATTGATGAATTGATAGCTTATAATTATTATTAATTACATATTACTAAAACATGCATAGATGGTAAGAAAACGCGCTTATCTTCTTATAGCTTTAGGAGAGTTCTGAGTATGTACTTACGACGTCTACAAACTATGCGAATCCCATTTCTATTACTACTTATTTAAAAGAGACACCTATAAAACATGATGTCATTCGGTACATAAATTTTATAACCTTCAAGACACTATAGTTCGTTAAGCCGCAAAGTAAAGGCAATGATACTGTTTATTCTTCACATTTCAACGGTTGAGACTATTACATGCCATATTAAGAGTTAGTTTTTGGTTAATTTCCACAGACAAAGTTTGGAATCTTCAAGCTTTCCTGTTTTTTAATCCCTTGCGCATTAAATAATCTACTTGGGTTATGACGCGAAATAAATTATAGCTTTAAGAACGAATCGACCTGTAGAAATTTAAATGCGAGAATGGAATTCGAAATTAAGCTACATAACTATACCTACATACACACGATCCTGAGAAAAATCATCATGTTTTCAATGCCTACTTCTGACATAAGTATATGTACTTGCCCTTGAACAGTGGCAAATTTCACGTGAAATTAAAACACTCTTTCTAGTTTATTATTCCCATTCCTACCAAATTTGTTTTTCTTACGTATAGCGTAGTTTATATGAAAAATAAAAATTTCCATAAGATTTAAATAAAATACTTTCGAGAAATTCAGCATCACTGCGAGAAAACTGGAGAATTGCTTCATACAGCATATCATAAGTAAATATAAAATTGAAAGGAAAGCTTCATTGCGTAATCTTTTCTTTCAAGCCTACCGACAACTACTTATTACAAATTTTAAATGGCAAATATATAAGTATCTCTGGTCACATTTTTGAAACTCGCATCATCGCTTACGTGAGATAAACTTAAACTTTCGGACTGCCTCGTGATTTAACAAAGATTGCAAAACCAAGTATGACAGTTTTCTACGAAATTATGAAACACGTCTTGTCTCGTTTTCATCAAATCATCTTTGAAGATCTTCTCTGGAGCTGAGAATTCGAACCAATCTATAAAGCAGTACATACCTCCAATTATTATGTGTTTTCCTTTCTAAGAACTATTATAATTCATGGGAGAACAAGAAAATCATATTTTCCACGAATCTTGTCTTGATCTACAGTTCTCGTTTTACTTTTTGCTTCCTGCGCTTACGGGTTATGTGACAAACGGTTTTAATTGTAACTAACTTAAAGTATGTACGGTACAAAGATAGTCATTCCTCATGTCATATTTTAGCCACAGAGGTTTAATGTTATTCTAATTCAAATACCATATGATCATTTCCGAAAAAACTTAATAGTATATTTTGTAAGAAATTGTTCTTTCTCCTTCTTGAAATGAATGTTGTTGGATTCTCTGTACTATCTTGTCTTTGTGCGAATTTTCAAATTTTTAACTCCAATATAGTTTGATACAGGTATAAAAAGAATTAAGCCAACAAAACTGTTTTTGTTCCGGTATCCAGCTTATTTTATGTTTTCCCTCATCCCCTCGTGATGAAGGATACATGAGTTGATTGGTATGGTCCACAGTAAATATTTTTCCCTCACTTGCACATTTTTTCCATTTTTAACGATTCGTAAGACAAAATGAGTTATGTCTCATCTCATATTTTAATAATCGCCTTTGTTTCGTCGGAGTACGATTGGATTGTGTACGCTACTTCAACAGACCTCATTTGAATTTAAGTCAGTTTACAGTTAATGCATGTACTACGAGTATACACCGGGTCTATGAAAGCTTTTTTAGTTTTGCGTTAAAAAATGCAAGTAGTTTTTTATTTAAGCGAAACATGTATCGTGATCGTCTTGTATTTTGAAAGAGACCTTGGATGAAAAACAAGAATATTGCG
The DNA here is from genome assembly GCA_036850885.1 of Lepidocyrtinus dapeste. Lineage (NCBI taxonomy): Eukaryota > Metazoa > Arthropoda > Collembola > Entomobryomorpha > Entomobryidae > Lepidocyrtinus > Lepidocyrtinus dapeste. The sequence continues at coordinate 10,898 of JAANSQ010000783.1, read as the reverse complement.
ATTCTCCAGAAAGTTATTTCGTACATTCGATGGCTTTCTCTAAATGTATCCGAAAGACAAAAAAAACTTATTATTATGAAAAAAAATCAGAAATCTTAAGTTAAGCTGTATCAAAATCTCATAGCCGAATAAAGTTGAACTAAGAAATTTAAATATTTCTTTTAAAAATTGCCGGTAAGGGTCAAATACTTGAAGGATTTTTATGATGTTAAGAGAAGACAATCATTTTTCCTATAATGGCACGTTTTGGAAATTTTATCAGGAAAGCTTTCGATTTCTTCATGTAAAAACATATTATTTCGTAACATTTAACAAAGGTTTATTCCTAACCTTCACGCGAGTGGAATGATTATTGCATCTAAATGTCTAATATCTGTGGCCGCTGTCGTCAGCGTAAGGACGCGATTTCCAAAAGAAGATGACGGGATTTCAAACAATTAATCTTTCCTTTCTTCCTTCAGCTTAACAATATCATAAAAATCTTCACTAAAAACTTTCTTACGTTAGTAATATCATACAATTTTTTATGTATTCATTAAAATGTAATCTAACGCCCATATCGTTAAAAAGTCTTAATTTTAATATTCACCTGAATTAACGAGTAGTAATGCACATATGATGAGAGTTAACAACTTTCTGTGTTTCTTTCTTCCATTTTTTTAGTCGGCGGGTGAGTGAGTGTGTGTATGAGAGAGATACTGAAAATCTGTCAGCAGCAGTTTGTGTCTTCTATGTTATCAATCAACTAAAAAAGTATTCACAAACAATTCTAGCAATAATAATAAAATTCAGTTTTATGTAATAATCTAGACATAAATAAAGAGAATACAATTGTATTTGATGGAGTTAGAGAAATGTATCGTTGTATGGGCTTAACTTAAACGAAACGACTCATTTCAGTAAAAAATGTAGCCTAGATTTACATATGTATAATCTATATAAATACTCCCATTTCCAATGCAAAATTAAACTGATGATGATCGAAAGTGTACAAATACTGATTTCATTGTCCACTAGCACACCTCGGGGATTTAATATGCAAGTTTTTTTTGTGTATGTTACCATATATATGTAAGTAGACTGCATCGTTAAAAAATAAAGAACGTATTTGTGTAATAATATTTTATGCAACCTCATTACGTGTTTTCGAAATGAAAGGTGAAACTTTGGATATACCATTTTAATGCACCACGACAAATTGCTTGGTTAGGACGATTTTATGGGAACACAGAATCTAAGCTGTTGAGTAAATCATCATTCCCCCCCATACCATCAACTAGTAGATCTAAGTTAAAATCTTGTTGATCTGAAATGTCCATGTTGTTATTCATTTGACCTACCCCTGTATTCATCACATTGTTGTTTCCCATTCCGTACATTTGATTAGGTTGCTGCATTTGTTGATGATGGTCCATGGTATTTTGCGTAGGGCACATCATCCCGTTATCAGAATGCTTCATTGCAAACCCACTATTTGAGTTTGCGTAAACGGGAGGCTGTGGTGGTTGTTGGCCATGCATTTTCATGCCGGATGAGCTCGTTGCGTGATGATTAAAGTTTCCTAGTTGCTGTTGTGGTGGTGGTTGTTGATGATGCAGTTGCTGATTCTGCGCTCCGACTCCCATGCCAAAAGAATGATTTTGCTGGTTCATCATGTGGTCATGAGGTTGTCCGAAATTACCGGGCATTTGAGAATGTCCTTGCCCGGAAGCCCCTGGATTACCTGACATGCCTACAGTAAAAAAAAATAATGTTAATACTTATTGAAAAATGTACACTAAAAATAATTTATAATGAACCAGAAGCATCTATTAGGATTAGGATTGTACGATTTTCTTTTACCTGGGTGATACTGTGGAGGAACTACTGGACGCATTTGTTGGGGCTGCCGTTGAGGATTTCCATAGGGCGGGCAAGATCCGTCTGACATGTTGCCCATATTCCCCATCCACTCTTGGTGCGTTGGGCCAGTGTTCCCCATTGTATTGTGAGGATTTGGTGGTGGTCCTGATTGGAGCATTTGTTCATTGGGTACTCGCGGGTTCATGCCTTGGAATCCAGGTCCTGGTCCGTAGGGTCGTCTCATTGGCATATTATGATTTCCAGCCATTCCCATGCTGTTCCCCATACCATAGTTTTGTTGCTGTTGTTGTTGTTGGGGCATCATTTGGGGATTTCCAGAAATGCCAGAGAAGCGGTTTACCATTTGACCGGGCATTCCAGGACCGGGATTCATTTGCTGCATGTTTTGTTGAGGCATGGTCCCCATTTGCTGGTGTGGAGGCATTACGTTATGTCGTGGATGTTGGCCTTGAGGAGGCGGTCGCATTATTCTCTGAGGATGTTGACTGTTTTCGACCATTGGACGAGGCTGCATCTGCTGCTGCATATCGGTCATTGGATTACCAGGCACTCGTTGTGGCACTCCCATTCGACTCATATTTGGCATAGGCATACGAGAAACAGGCATTCCAACTTGATTATGATTATGATTAGGATGGCTGCCGATACGGAGATGTTGCTGAGTAAAGTTGATTGTTTGTCCAGACGACTGTTGCTGCTGTGGTTGCGGTTGCATTTGGGGGTTCTGGGGATGGCCAGCGTTGAATCCCATGTCCATTCCCATATTACTGTTCTGGCCGTAATGAAACTGCTGTGGGGGAAATTGTGGTTGCTGCGGTGGTTGTTGTTGTTGCTGCTGCTGATGCTGCAAGTTGGGATTTGGAACACCTAGACGAAGCTGAGATTTTGAATCCATTTGATTGGCAGGGGATCCTCTATCATTTACCTGAAATTGGATACGTATTTGATAATTAAAAGTGCCCTTAATTAATTACGCTCAATGTGTTTTGCATATGTGTGTTTTGCCAAACTAGCTCACATGAGGTGTAAATTGCACAAAATGAGTTTAAATGCTTACTTACGAGGAAATATATAGAAACTATCGTGTTATGAACAGGAATTTTAAAGATTTGAATTCCCACAAATGTTAAGCACATTCTTAAGTGTATACACATATAAACGTAACATGCATTTTCTCCTAAAGCAACTAGTCTTTGTATAGTGCATGCGCGTCTGCTTTGAGAAAACTTGCTAGTTGTATCAGTCTATTTAATGTTTCACCATAATAATACCGAACACCTTGTTTTGAAATTTAAAAAAAGATCCTAGATATTTTCAAGAATTAACTATTAATTAATTAGTGGACTGTCATCTTTTTTGAGTTTCAATAAAACTCTTTTGCCTTTCATTTTTGTGGTTTAAAATTTGACTTGTAAGCTAGAGATTCAATCAGGTTATCTTTCCATCAATAATACTACAGAAAAATTTGCCACCAAATTTAACAGTGATTATAGTAGTTGTAAAACGGGAGCCGAGTCTGTAATATAAAAGTGAGATGTATAATTGCAATATAATGAAGCTTTGCGTCTAAAGAGCGTTTTAAAGAAAAAGTTTTTTAGCAAAAAATCTTTTTACGAAAGCCATATGACTAACATATTCTTTCTAAATTTAAAGCTCAGTAAGCACTTTGACTTGACTAAGTGTAGGGATCGATATATATTTTTGTATCGCTAGTAGTTATAGTCTAGTAGTAATCATGATGTCTCCGTTTTAAGTAGTAGTAATCATACATCCCACATATAACGAAAAATCAATGTTGCGGGAAAAGACACATGCGTTTGATTAATACCATAATAAGTGGCACTTTTTGCAGACAAGTTCTAGAAATATTTTTATTCTCCGAGTTTTCTTTCTCTAGTTCCAAGCGTTATGAGACAACCTTCACTTTCTGATTCGGAACACATTTTCAAAAAGAATACGTTTTTAGGAGTATTTTAAGATGAAATATTTGACAGAAAATTATTAATTTTAAGTTGATAAGCCCAACACCAACTAATTGTGCTTGTAGCGCTAATTGTTGTATATGTGGGATGTATGACTAATTACGACTTAAAACGGAGACATTATGATTATTACTAGACTAAAACTACTAGCGATACAAAAATATACATCGATCTTAGTCAAGTCACAGTGCTTTACTGAGCTTTAAATTTAAATTAATTTTTTAGTGATATGGATTTCGTAAAAAAAAACTTTTTATTTAAGACTTTTTCGCTGTAAAACCTTTTCGTTAAAACGACGCTTTTTACACGTAAAGCTTTTGTTATTTTGCATTTATACAACTCACTTTATTTTAGAACTACCAACCCTTATGAAATATTTACACTGATCTTTGGAGCGCTAAATCTGATTAACTCTTTCTTTCCATAGCTACACACGCCTCTTCTTTATTTGATCGTTCCTATATATGTTCCCTCGCTGTTGTAAGTCCGTCATATTTAAAAAAGGAAGAAAAAACAACTTACATGACCCTGACTGGTGGCCACAGGTTTTGGACTGGAGACTGAGATCTGGGAGTTGTTGGCTGATGCAAAACGGGGATTCGTGTTGGGATAGGGCTGCGATGGGCCTGGCAAACGATTCATTGGCATATATGGTGGTTGCTGAGATTGCTGAGGGTTTGGTTGTGTCGGTGGAATCGGTCCTTGAGAATTGTTTGGATTCAACGGACTTGGATGATTGAAAGACTTACTAATTGGAGACATAATGGGAGAACCGCCTGCAGAGTTTATGTTTGGCATTCTGGTTGACTGGCCACTCGAAGGACTGCTCCCGTTGTGTTGACCAGGTCGCTTGCTGCCAGGCTGCATTTCTACCATCATCGGAGAGGGAGAAAATCCAGCTTGCGGATTTCCCGGACTACAAACTTCTTGTTTGATTTGACAACTTGAAGAAGCAGTACCCAAATTGTTTGCAGTTCCAGGGAAGTCTGGATTAATGCTGCCATTGTAGTTACCCATTGTACCATATGGAGATCCAGCTGGTGATCCAACAGAGCTCTGATTTTTGAATGAGACTCCTCCATTGTTATTTGGTGAAGAGTTCATGCACATTTGTGCCTTGTGTTGATGTTGTTCCGCCATTTGCTTCAGGGTCTGAGCTGCAGGACTATCGATTCCTGCGGGAGAAGAGTACGGGAGTCGTGTTGAAGGTTTGGACATGGATGAGCCATTATTACATGAGTTCACTACACTGGGGGTGTTGAGTGGTGACCCCGTCTGACCATTATCCATGACAAAGTGAGAATTGTTAAAAGACTGAGACGGAGAAGGTTGATGGGAAGATCCGAGCTGAGAAGCTAAAGGAGAGGCAGTGCTGGCAGGTGCTGGGCTTGGTCCCGCGCAGTGCGATAATCCACGATCCATGCCATGCACCCCCAAAGCAGTCCCATCACTTCCACCACCTTCTATTTTGATTCCAGGAAGATGGCCATGTGCCACATTGGTAGAGCGCATGGGAGAGGCAGTTGTTGGGGTAACAGGAGTGACTGGGTGAAAAGGTTCGCTCGTGTTACACGTACCGTTCACAGCGGTATTGCTACCGTGGAGTGTGACATCATTGAGATCATCGGCTGTGGGTGGTGGGCCATCATCTAGGTAGAAGTTGCCCATAACTTCCGGATTCAAATCCGAAATCTCTGAGATGAGGTCGTTGAACACGTCCGAGTTAAATATTTCGTCGTTACTGCTCTCCCCTATAAAGCTGCCAGTAATGGCACCATTTTTTGCTGCATCCTTCTCCAGTGCTGCGGCACAAGAGTCTAGATCAGCAAAGTCGGGAAGACTGGTAGCATTAATTTCTTTTTTGTAGTCTATTATGGGCGTAGCACTGTTACACTGAGAAAAATTGGAGGGGTTCGAAGGGATCGGCGGGGGAGGTTGTGGGACCCTTCCTATCCCATTTTTGGAGTGATTGGAAGACGAAGATGGGTATTTCTGACTATCTAGTGCTTTAGCCTTGTTCCCACCACGCTTTCCGTTTTGACTAAAGCTTTGTTTGTACAATGAGGAATTCGTCGAATTGGATGGCAGTGGTGAAGAGGTGCCTCTGCCAACACCTCCAATTTTTGAGGGTGGCTCAAAACCCTCCGTCCCACTATGGTCGTCTTCATTTTGGCGTTTATTTGATTTACTAGGCCCCTGTGCAAAAAAATAGGTTACAACAAACTTTCAATACCCGCATCAACCTCGTATGCTATATCATTTCAAACTATTCCCCTACTTTAATTTGATGTAAATCTAGGTTGGGTATGCAATAAGATTTAGGAAAAAATGGCATTCTTACAACTGATGATCCACTACTGTCGGAATGTTGTTTCTTCTCAGACTTTTTCGCAGACTTCTTCGCCTTGTTATGTTCCAGAAATCGTTGTCGAAGCAAAAGTGTATCTTGTTTTTGCTGTTGGTTCTGATTGGATATGGTATTTTCGAATCGGGGGCCAACTTCCTCATGGCGATTTCTATAAGTGTCGATTCGACGACGAAGGCGGTCAAGAACACCTCCTTGATCCTGTCTTGGCATGAGGACATCTGGAATCTTTCAGTGCTTACTTTGGGTTACCTTCTCACACGGCACGTACTTTCATTAAAGTATATTGTATCGTTTGGACACTGGAAAGCATGATATTGGCAAACAGATATATGTTTGTAACACTGAGTCCGACCAAATCATGGCTCGTTAAAATACTTTTGAAATCTTGTCATCAAACACCATCAGACCAGACGTGGTAAAAACGTTTCTTTTTCATTGACAAAAATACTTGTGGTTTCGCTCATAAAACTTCGCTAATTTCTCCACCATGTGAACTGTCAATGACAATTATAAATCTGCAATATCTAGCTATATGGCTTTTATCGTTCTGTCCGCAGTGCCGCAAGCCTTGTAAAAATTCGAGGGGCGCAAATAATTACAATAATAACTACACTTACTGCTTTTAAACTTATCCGGAATGTATTTTCCACTATTTTCACCTGCTGGAACACACTCACTGGTACAAATTGGTGGCCAGAAGTAGCTTTGATAATTTTGGAAACATTGTATTTCCTCCACAACAAAACTCATGATGCTGTCCTCCACGCTTCATCCAACTTGTTTGCAACCTCCTTAATGAAGCTTATCTTTGAGCTAGTTTCAAATGCGCAAAACTGGTACAGGGGGTTTCAGACCAAACTTATTCCATCACTTCACATAAGCAACTCCTTAAACCCTTTTGGCTTACTTTTGCTTGTCAACAAGACAGAGATTGTTTTGTGTCACATTTCCCTAACTATCCAAAAAACAAATATTTTGGAGCGATAGGTAACAAGTCAATATTATCTATTTGCTTTTCTCGACGCACGTAAAAATTTCACTTTAGTTGTGCATCCACTAGAATTCAAATGTGGAGTACGTTTATGCTTTGGAGAAAAAAAGTTGACTTTGTTTGCTCTACCTAGATTTAATAAATTTAATTTGGACTGGTCTGTGAGAATGCCTCTGAATGAGTAGATCGGTTTACATAAAAAACCAACAGTATTTATTACCAGTGTGATTAACGTATTCAAATAGAAATATTAGTATTATTGATTCCTTCGATGTACTACCCACTTGCACTTTCGTACGTTTGTTAGAAAACTGAAGGGTTGAGGAGTGCAAAAACAAAAAAAAACTTCTTCCAATTTATTCCATTTTCCATTACCTCATAAAATCATGTATTTATAAAGCATATTAGAAAAACCCCAGTATAAAAAGTATATGCAAGCTGTAAAATATTATAGCTTTTAGTGCACCACTACTTTAGTAGAAAACGAAGAGGAGGACAGGACATAAAACCGTAGAGTAGAGAGAGACTGTGACTCTTTTTCTTTTCTGTTCTTTTCTGTGTAGGTATGATCCGTTCATTTTTGTTTCACGTTCAGTTCAGAGAGCCAGAACAGAGAGAACTGCTCGTGAGCTCTCTTTGCCTTTTTTCACAAATAAAAAAATGTGATTGAAAGTCTATGGAAAAAATTGAATGAGAAAAATAGAGTTCCATAGCGTTGCGTTGTTTTGCTTAGTGCTCATTGTCCGTCCGTCGGCTCTTGCGTTGCTTGCGTTCGTCGTTGTCTTTTTTCGGTATGTAGTTCTTCCTCAACATTGCCTTAAATTTTTTTGGTATGAGAACGAGTAATGCAATGCAATGCTGCATGAAGATCGGGATTCAGGATCAAGAGAGGATATTAAAAGGAAAGGACAGGAGTATGAGAATTGTAAAAATTGTAATCCAGTCTTCACTTTTTCGAGTTTTACTTGACTTGCAGTTAGTTCCTGTCCTGTTCTCTTGTCCTTCTTCCTATCCTGTTTAAGCAGATTTTGGCCCCACACGACAACAGTAAGGTTTCAATAATGTAATAACGGTGAGCGTTTCTCAATGGGTATCCCTAAATAAGAACAAGGTAGACCAAAATCGAAACGATGTAAAAATTATTTTATTTTATTCTAAAACCTTATGCCTCTTTCGTTTGCTTTGCATGAGTGTAAGTAGCACAATAATCAAACAATTATTTAAAATGATTCAGGCGCATCAACATCTATTAGGAGGGTTTCATCTAGCAAAATTTAAAGCTCGCATTTAATTTCTGTATCGGTATTATTATAAAAATTCGATTTGTATCAAAGTTGAAGCCTACTATCTCTTAGTGACTCAAGCATTTAATGCTCACCTCATCTGAGAAATAGTTTACGTTCGTTCAACTATTGCATCTCATTTACTCATTATTCATGATTTTTTTGTTCGGGTAAGCAAGCTTGTGTGTAGTTTGTGTGTGAAAAACGACAAAAATGAGCATTGAAGCATACTTTATCTCTCTCTCTCCCTTCGAGTGAGAGAGACACAGACTCATGTTTAGGGAGAGAAACATTAGACTTTTAGAGTTAACGATAGCATTCACAAAAACACAACATACGTGTTATGCTCATGATCATCAACTTGGTCCGTTCCTCTTCTTAACTTGTATGTAACATAAAACACGGCTCACTCTCGCAGCAGCAAATACTTCCAGTTTTCTTTTTTTATCACCCCTTTTCGCAGGTTTCTATACATCTCGAAAAAGCCTTATGGCTGGTGGACACAGCTTCTGTTTAGTTGTTTCTTTTCTGCTTTTGAACTAACAGATAAACTTGTCGTACCTACTTACATACCTAGAACCTACCTAATAAAAACCGAATCAACCGACCGACCATCTACCTTTTTCGCTACCATCTCATCCCCCATTCCCATACGGCATACGACTTCCCTTTGTTTGTTTTTAACTTGGTGCGGTGGTGGCGGCGGTGTGACTTGTGACCATTTGAGAAAGGGTAAGTGGGTATGCATTTCATTGCCATCGTATTCTTCTAACACACAGGAGGAGTGAGTGCTCGTACACAACACAACAAAAAAATCAAAAAGTGGTTCTTATTTCATTCGTCTGACTCGTCCTAAAGGAACATATTCGACTAGTGGCCGACAAGAAACGGCAACAGCCACTAGAGAACTTACCAAAATCTGTGAGAGTCTTCTTACTTTTGGTATGCTCATGAAGGAAGAGAAAAGATGAAAATGAAGTGATACCAGAAGACAAGATTCATGTGAATGCATTGAAGAAAAAACCTTTTGTGAAACGAAAAAAAACTCAAATTTTTATGTCAGGTTCAATATTATTACTATTACTAGTTACGGGGGTAAGTATATCTATTTCTGCCATTTAGTATCAAGGATGAGAGGATGACTTTTGAGCTTGTCGTACCAAAAGAGTATCATTGCATAGAGGTGAGAGGTAAGGACAATTGTTTAAATGCAACTTGATTTTAGCTGAGTTTTTTTAGATGCTATGACTCCGGTTTCTCACAATGCAAGGCATGTATTTTTTTACTTTTAAAAAATTCGGCTTGATGTCTTGTCTGTACAACCCGTATATTGTTTCACAAGCGAAATGGTAAATGTTATGTCACCGCGATCGTGGGATTTTCCTTTTTAAGTTGAACGAACAAGAATAAATTTTACTGATAAACTGATAATATATGCGTTTAGTTTAGCAAGGGGACTCAACTGATTCCTAGATGGCCTCTGTACTTACGAATGTTGAGGCAACAAACACTTGCTTAATTGTAATCTCGTGATCTTAACAAGAATTGTGCATTGAAATCCATACAAAACCATACAAATCCATCCATGACAAACATACATTTTGCAGCAATGCATTTTTGAAAAAATGGACTGTTTAAGTGTCTATGGACAAATCGACAAATGTTATTCCTNTGGACTGTTTAAGTGTCTATGGACAAATCGACAAATGTTATTCCTAATTATCAAGACTCATGCACTATTAGATAGAGCAATGTGCTAGATTATCTGCTTTAACTTTAAACTTTAGATTTTTGTGTGGCTTATATATGTTCAGCATGAATTACTTAAGGCACCGAAAATTTATTGGACCAATGGTATAGTTCCGACGTTGCATTCCCGGGTTGTGCGCTGCTCATAGATAAGTAGGTGTAAAATTATTCATATGTTAGTAACGGAACTATTACGATATTTTTAAATGTCATTTAATAACCTTGAAATAAAGTATCTTGACAAGACATGGTGGGAGTTGTGAATTTTGACTTTGCTTTTCGCCGTGTATGTCATTTTCACGTGTGCATTATGAGATTGTAGTAAAGACTCCCAGAAAGAGTTTTGTCCTCGCAATAGTAGATAGGCTTATTGAAATATGTATTACATAATACAGATATTAAAATATACTATAAACAGACACACTGTGCTTTGCACAGTTTTTTCACATTGAACTTGCCAGTCGCACTTTTTAAAGTTTTAAATGCACCGTGCGTATGGAATTAGGGATGTGCATAAATTTGAATATTGTCCTCATTTAGTACTGGTGTAGAATATGAACATAATGCGAATATTCAGAAAAAATGAAGATAAAACGTTCAAAAGGTATTCAATTCTATATATTGCTAAATAAATGCTTTAAAGCAGATAGAGACGTAGCTTC
>JAANSQ010000782.1:0-19160 GCA_036850885.1 Lepidocyrtinus dapeste | reverse complement strand
GGTCACAGTCGGTATCATCCTGCAGTGTAAGTTTACAAACAACTTTGACTAAATCTTATTTTAAGCAAAATTTTCTAATAAATTGTCTTTTTTATCAGTTTCAGAAGCCATTGGTACCAGAAGCAAAGAAAACATTTAATAAGGGGCTGATTCAAAGGTATAACCTTAATGGAAAGGTCATCGCCCATAAAATTGAAGGATTTTCGTAACCGTACGGAGTACTTTTATTGCTTTTGTGCGTAATTAAGAATACATTGAAAATAAATAAAGCGCTTTGGTACATTGTACACAATCAAGTAGAATAGAAACTAGATAAGTAGAGAAATTATTCCGTCAGCATGAGTTCACCTTATTCTAAGACGTAGCCAAATTCCCGCATTGCTAATGTTGAATAAGAACAAAATAATTAAAGTTTTTGCAACATAATATCATATAGAATAGATGGATTTGAGTAAAGAGATGCCTAATTTTTGCAAGTGAAATAAGCATACATACCTGAGTAATACTCAGAGCTGGACTGAATGGACTCTGCAAAATTTACATCGACAGCTTCCTCTTCTGTCAAATTGCCACCTAAACTTTCTGGTAAAATATTTTCTCCGATGGCTTGTCTCAGTTTGCTCAACGAGCTTCCATGAAACGATATCTAAAATTGAAAGTGTGATAAATAACAATGGTAAAACAGAAATGGTTTTATTGTTAAGTGTTTCGGTTGACAACTCACTCTACTCATCAGCTTCCTTGATAAGAATGGCTTAGCTATGGCCAAAAGTACGTCATAAACGTATGGTTGATTCACTACATGAATCTCTTTAAATTTTGCAGGAAAAGCTCCCTGTTGCAATAAAAACATTTTGATGATGATAAATTCATTATAAATTATTGATTTTTATATGGTCATTAATAAGGACCTGCAGGACGGCGATGCACTTTTTAATTTGAGCAAAGGTAAACTGGCGAGCATGTGTTACAGTTAGCCCCTTCAGATCTTGGATTACCACAGTTCCATGAATCTGAGTCTTTTCTGAGCGAATCATTTCCTCTCCAATGAGAAGTGTTGTTAGGAACACGTCATCCAGGCTGATGGCAGAGGGATCCCACAGTTCTTAATTTTTTTACATAGATACGTTCCATGATAAAATCTAAACTGTTGAAGTAGTAGTAGTAGAACGATTACATAAAGGCTAATTATCATACCAGCTCTGAAAATCAATATTTGCCTTCCTTGAGCATCTCTGTTTCTTAAGACAACAAACATGTTTGAGTCCAGCACTGGACGAAGAACCTCTGGGCAGAAACGAGACAAGTTTTGTCCTAGACCTCTTCTCATTTCATAATATTGCACTAGCTGCATGAAAAAATGTTTTAAAGAGAAATTAACAATGGAATTATGATTCAATGAAATAATATTAAGTATTGATGTTACACTTACCGTTCGATAAGCTGCGTCCACGTCATATTTTCTTGCACGAAGAAACTTAATGAGGAAATCATGGTCCTTTTGGCTTTTTATCTGAGGTTCAGCTGCCAGACAGCACACAAACATTAATATCTCTTAAACATGCATGATATCATTATTTGTCCATGTAAACTAATATTGAGACACCAAGTCATACCATTTATGAGATCCCTCAACTGAGCCACCTTCTTATCGACGGATATATCAGCAGCCATCGTTCTGATTCTTAGGATTGTCCAGCGTAACAAAGTAGATCCGATATGATTAATATCAACTGCTTTTACCTTACTTCCGGCGTCCCTCCACCTATAGTTACTCTATTTCCTCAAAACGATAGTTTCGTAACTCGTTCAAAAAATCATGTCATATTGCACTCAACCTATCACTCACTCAAGCACAATTATGTTTATAAAGTGCAACAATAATAAACAATGCAGAAAAAAATCCTCTTTTTTAAGTAAAAAACAAGATGACGAGGGTGACCAATGGCCTTTTATTTTGACGCATGATTACCCCTTGCAAATTTCAAATGCACAATGATATGACTCTACTTGTTTAGAGAAACTTATAAAACACAGCAGCTCCATTAACCACTGCAACCACTAAACTTATTATATGAAAGCTTATAAAAAATTGATTTGATCGTACTTCTTAGAAACTTTGTTACAACAGCAATGATTTTTTTTTGCTACACAATTAACTTCTTCGATAAAAATCAGAGGGTATACTTAACGCTATATTTTCTATGGCACCTGTTAAAAGCCAATCTCTATTTGAATATTGCAGTGCAGAAAAAGTCACTAGAGTTCTAAACGAGTAGCTTAATTAACTTTGAAGATTCAAAAAGTGCATGAAATGTGGATCTCTCTATCGTAGGAGACTGCTGAGATATCTGAAAGGTATGGTGCCTACTACGATTTCCCTTTCTTCAAACCATAATAACTTGTTCAGTGTGATTCTCACTGCGAACGCATTAAAGCTCATGGTTGGACTTTTGAGCAAGTAACTCTTCCTTTGAATTGTAGGCGTTACTTCCTCCAATTCCACTTTAAATGTACTTACTGTAAATGCGTATTCTTATTAACAATAGGAGTAGTTCTCATGAAAAATTATATGAAAGCCTTTTGCACATGATGCCATCCACGTTTCTTACGAATAAGCTCGCTTACTGTAAAAGTTAATGCTACTTTAGTTAAATTTCGAATATGTAGCCATTCATTTTACAAACTTAAGTTAACATAGGCTCATACTTGCGAAAAAATGTGCATGGGACAGAGCTAGGGTCTTTATGCCTAACAATGATACGAAAGCAAGGTGGAGTTGAGATTGCATCTTATCTGCATTTTACGACCATGCATTTCCTTCCATCTTTTCCTTTGCTCAACATTAAGGTACAGTAAATAGCGAAAAGTATGCGCTCTATAATTGCGTATTAATAGGTGACAGGATGAGGAAGCATTTTTTAAAGAAAGTGTTTAGTATTAGAGCCAGTAAATGTCTCATCTGCCTAGTTTAAGAATGTAAGCATGATATAGCTTTTCGTTCTGAAATTCTGAATACAGCCAAGACTATGAAAGAAAAATAGTAAAGTAAACTATGATGGTTTTATTATGCAGATTTCTATTTTAGCTTTGCATTCGTTGTAGCCACCTACAGCTCATTTTGTCCTTTTGCAGTCGGTAATGTGTTTGGTTTGATTTTAAGATTTTTAAGCTCGATTCGAAAATGAATGATCTCTCTTTCTCGTTAAATTGAAATGTTTGCCATATTCAAATCATGTTGATGAAAAGATTATTACGGTGATAGAAAATGATGTACATAGAGGCTTAGGTACTGCACATGGCACAGAAGTACGAAAAATTCACTTCATATAATACAGTTTGCTTTTTTTCTTAAAGAGAAGATGAGAAGTGAGAACAATAAAGCAAAAAGAAAAAATGTGTGTCAGTCAGCAAGCGGCTGACCTTGATTTCTCTTTCGTTTCAGATTCCTTAGCACTCCTGATTCAAATAGATTGATTTATTTAACAATAGATATGGATTGAATAAAAAATTTAAATACGTAATGATTTTCATCTTGAGCTGAACAATTCTTTAAGACCAAGAATTAATAGAATAATCAACATGCTTTACATATGCAAACTCTATACCGCTGGTTAAAAAGGCTAAATAGTCTGGTTTTAGGAAAAACGAAACCATTTATGAATTTCTGAATTATGTATATTTTTATTTAAATTATTTAAACCGACTAGCATACATGTGATTATTTTTTGATGAAATTACTAAAAACGATTTTACCGTTTATGTCCTTCTCAAGATGTTTATCATTGTAAATTTGTTTACGGGTCCATAATACTTAAGCCATTTGAACAGACTTCAATACTTCGTGTTTTTAAATAGACTTTTAAATGTTCTAGTATTATCCAAAAAATATATCATAATTTAGTTTTTGTGAAATACAAGCAAATTCAAAATGAATTTATTTTCAACTCTAAAAAACGTTCGAGAAACTTGGCGTAGGTTCGGGAAAGGAGGAGATTGGGAATTAGTTCCTAGAGCATATTACATGATATTTGCTCACATAATGGGAGTGCAGGGGTTGTATTTACTTCTAGCAGGCGAAATCCCTTGGCAACATGTAATCTTTGGTTTGTGTAAATACAAATTTTACAATAGTAAAATCTGAGATTCTATCCAAGCATCAATGAAAAGATATTGTCTGTCTGTCTTTGTAGGAGTTATTCTAGTGTACGCAAGTGCACTTGGTATTGCAGCTGGTGCTCATCGTCTATGGGCCCATCGTTCTTATAAAGGAAATCTTCCCCTTAGGATGCTATTCATGATCATGCACACCTTCACTGGTCAAGGTTCCCTCTTAAGCTGGGTCAGAGATCATAGACTACATCACAAATACGCAGAGACGGATGCTGATCCATATAACGTTCGTCGTGGAATCTTTTTCACTCACATGGGTTGGGCAATGATTAAGGAACATCCTAAGGTTGCTGAGAAGGAGAAGACAATGGACTTTTCGGATTTGCACAATGACCCTGTAGTTATCTTCCATCATCGTTATTATCGTCTTATTGACTTGGTTCTGAATCATGCGTTTCCTATCCTGCTACCGTACTTCCTGTGGACTCCCTCCATGTATGTTTGCATCTCCATGGATAGCTTCAGATTCATGTGGAGTTACAATGTGAGTTTGATGGGAAATAGTGTGGCGCACACCTGGACTCGAAAACCTTATGAGAAGTGCGTGTTTTTTTTATCTTACCTTAATATTATTTTGTAACAATACTAAATCCAAGTTAGTTTGCTAAAAAATTGTGTAATATTTTGCAATAGAAGTATCAGCGCTGCTGATATAAGTTGGCTGTCCTTAATAATCGTTGGAGAAGGCTGGCACAATTTCCATCACACTTTCCCATGGGATTATCGCTCAACCGACATTGGTCTTTACTTCTACAACTTGTCTACCATATTTATCGATCTCATGGCCAAGATTGGATGGGCTTATGACTTGAAAACTGTTCCAGATCATGTTATCAGAAGGCGTGCAGCTAGAACTGGAGATGGGTCACATCCCCATGCCAACACCAAACATGAGTTAGAGCTCGAAGATGAAAAACTGTCCATTGATGAAAATACAACTTCAGATTATGAAAAGACTGATTATAATAAAAACAAAACCAAAGAAAACGATGATAAACCTCTGCCTTCAGTAGATAAACTTGATGTAGGTGAAATTTCTCCTGCGACTTGGGGATGGGGCGACTCAGACATTCCAGAGGAAGATAAAACAGATACAATCATTACGCACGTTTGTGATAAAAATAAATAAGTGCATTTAAGAGCTAATATTTTTTAAAAATTTAACCCTAACTTTAAAATGCCCGGAAACTGAAAAGCCAAAATTAATAATCATATATATGATTTTTATATGAATGTACAATAATGTGTTCAGCTAGAAATAATTTTTTTGTAAATCATAACTTTAAAATTAAATTAGATAGCCCAGAAACTGTTACCAATTACCATGCAAAAAGTACAAACTTTAACGATTTATTTTTCATTAATTTGAGCAATAAACACTCAGAATTTTACAACATTTAATATTAATCTATTAAGTTCTACATGTCTTTGGCCTTTACGTTTTCTTTTCATTTTTTTTATCGGACATAAATAATTGCGATATCAAATAGGTCAAATCAACTGGAAGTTTAATGATTAATTGACACTGGTGAGTAAAGCCGGAAAGCTCCATTCAGAATATATTTTANCAGAATATATTTTAACATTTTTACTAACTTTAGATTTAAGTAAACTACCGAACTTTTTGAAAGCAAAGTCGGCTCGGCACACACAGCAAGCAACGCATAGCATAGCAAGCAGCAGCATACGTAAGCGTCCTTCCTGGATGCAGGTCCTTTGGTAAATTTGTTACTTGAGCCTAGGTTATCCAACTTTCCAACTCATAGTAGATGTTGAAGAAAAGGAGGGAAAACCGACCGACGACGCGACTGCAAAGGGAAGCGAGCCTAAAGCAGATGCGTTCGACTGAATGGAGAGAGAAATCAACATGCACGCTGCACGCATTTGGTTTTTTAGCAGATTTTTTCTTTTCTGCTATTCATTCTCCCCCGATTTATTGAACGGTGGTATTTTGTGGACCGTAGACGACTTATTGAATTGGTTGAGTCTTAAGAATTTAAGAGGAATTTGCAACTCCTGAGAATTTGAAAAGGTGACAAGTAACGAAAAAACTATATAATTTTTGCGTTTTTTAACCCCACCGATCGATTACTAGTTCAATTTTTGGACTCTCATTTTGGTCATCAAGATCATTAGTTTTAGTTTAAATTTTATAGATCCAAAGAGGATTAATCATCAGTCATCTCTCTTTGAATGTATTGTATAAAGAAAGTCTGCAATTGTAAAATGATGAGCCAGGGCGACGGGTTACCACAGCTAAATAGTGATCTGGAGGTTACTGATCTGACTATAGTTAAGCGTTTAAGATGTCCATTTAAGCCATTACATAATCAGTACATTAAAGACGGGATGGTGGTTGAAGACGAAACCGATGTAATATTCCAGTGCGGGGATGGACACCTACTTCGCGCCCACAAGCTCATCTTGGCTGGATCTAGTAAATTCTATGCAAATATTTTTGAAGCCCAGGTACTATTTACATTTTAACTTGATTATTATGCTCATGACAAAGATACGTTTTCGGATTGAAGTCAGTATCGTGTTTAATTATAAATCCGATTAATTAATTTAGACGGGCGAGTGTGCAGTGGTTAGTGTTCCTGACATTAAGGTGGAAACAATGAAGCTCATTATTCAACTGGCCTATGGAGATCGCGTGTTTTTGACAATGAATCAAATGAAGGAAGTAGAAGAATTCTTGCCCTTGTTTGGTTTGGATTGGACCCAATTCTTTAGTGAGGAGCATCATGTCGAAGAAGATATGACGGCGGTTCCCCAAGTTCCGATTCCTAGAACCTTGCCTTCCTTGCCTGTAAAACTCCCAAGAAAAGTTGCGAAAACCACGCCTACGTCAAAATTAATTCAGCCACCTCAAGAATCTATTTCTGTCGGAACTACTGAGTCATCGGTGCAAGCGCAACAGAACTTGCTCAACGGAAATGAAAATGATAAAGGCAACTCAAGTGGCCAACAGTCTCAGGTAAAATATTAAAGTCTACATGTACTCTTGTGTTCAATCTTCAATGTTGTAAATAACATGATATTTAATTAATAATTAACTTTGCCGATTGTAAAATGTCTCTTCAGACCGATCGCAGCAAGTCTAGTACTCAGGCTCCAGTGCAAGCGAACTTGCTCGACGAAAATGATGAGAACACAAGTGGACGACAGTCCCGGGTAAATCATTAAATTCTACTTTTACTCTTGGTTTCGTTTTTATATTCAACCTGATCTTTATTTATGAATTAACTTTGCCAATTATAAAATGCCTTTTCAGACCAATCGCCGCAAGCCTACGCTTACTCCAAGGGAGATTGAACAGATTCTTGTGCATGAAGATAACCAAGAAAATTTGATTCCTGATAAGAAGGCTAAATTAAGAAAACGCGAAGGTTCACCTAATGGATCAATTACAGTGAAGCGGAGTCATATTTCAACACAAAAAGAGAATGATCAAGATCAAAGTCAAAACGATCCGATGTCGGGAAGTCTTGATCCAATACCTTCCCCCACCAATCCAACTTACAAGTGTAGGTATTGCAAAGAAAGGATCACAACGGAAGCTGCTTGGAAATGGCATGCGGATCGACATCAAGCTCCGAACTTTTTCAAGTGTAAGTACTGCGACTTTAACACTGAAACTGTTAATCAATGCTTCATCCACGAGAAGAATACTCATGGGTACAATGGTCAAGGACAACAGAATGGAACTGAAGCAAAGATTCCTACTAGTCTTAATCCCAAAAATCAATTAAAGTCTCCCCAACAAAAAGCAACTTCTGTCCAAGGTCCTAGCAAATCAGCTATTCTAGTAGTTCCGACCAACCACACTGCAAAATGCGTCTCTTTTGGCAATGGCAAAATGTTTAAGCCAGACAAGAAATCCATTCGAGGAACAACGGTACCGGTATTGTCCAACAAATGCCCGTTGTGTTCATTTCAGTTTACCAAGAACACTGATTTCATGGTCCACTGCGGACGTCATCATAAAGGATTTTGTCGTTTGATCCGTCATGTGGGTACCACAGATGAGTTAAGATGCACTAGGTGCGAAAAACCTTTCCCGGATCCTGAGGCTGTCCTCCAGCATACGGACACCACACCAGATGGGTCTTTTTACTGCCTTGAAGAACCAAAGGGGAAGGCCCCTGGGGAATCTACTCCAGCGACAAGTCCAGCAACCACATCTGCTGGAACCGGAACTTCTGCTGGAGGGAAGCCAGAACCTGCCAAAAGAGTCCGCATACACAGTCCCATTGAGAAGGCTCGATACAAGGTGCAGTTCCACAATCCCCCAAAGAGCGCTCGATTGGCCAGCAGGTTGCAGGCTGAGGTTCAAGCTGAAGCTGCGAGGGAAGCATCTGTGACTCCTTTAAACTTCCCTACTGTAGATTGTCCCGTGTGTGGCGACAGTGATCTACCAAATGTTTCGCTTCATTTACTGACTAAGCATAAGGAGTTAAACGTGGACGTGATCAGGGTCTCTTCGGAGTTGTTCAGGTGCAAGGGGTGCACCACCACTTTTAAAATTTGTGACCTTCTCGATCACATAAATAAGCATAACGTAAGCCACAACCAATGAAAATCAAACCCTTTGGAAGTGTCAGCTGAAGACTCAAATCTACATACTTTGACTTTGCCTCTCATTAGTTACTAAAAAAACATCGCCATTTGATTTGCACAAAATTACAAAGCTCAAAAAAATAGTTATTTTAAGACAAAGTTACTTTATTGCTCACGAGCTTCCCATTTCAACGCTATGTTTTGTGAACCCCATAAACTTTAAACTATGACCAGTTTTGTGGTTCTTATTGTTTCCTGGTAATGGTAATGAATGATGTAAGAAAATAGCAAAGTCACTCATCATATATATTCCACCCTCATGTTCTTGCACCATGATCATCGACCTGCGGAGCGTTTTTTACTGGTTTGTCTTTAATTCTAAAATTATTTGTTACAATAATTTATAATTTTTTTAACAAATAAATAAAAAAAGTTTTTTTTACGTCAGAAAAATGTTTTATCAAGGTTTAAAAGTGTTTAAACTTTTCATTCATCTTGTCTCTTTGTGTAAAAAAGCACTTGAACATTCTATGAGATTTACTTGAAGCTGACTGGACTAGGATAAATAGCGCTAATGTTGAATGATAGTGCTAAGCACGTACACAAAAAAACAGAATGAACCAAACCAAAGTGTTATTCTCAGATCACATTGTTCTTTTGTCATATTTTTTTTGTTAAAAGCAGTTTATTCTCCTGGGTCTGGCTAGTTCACCGATGTAGACTAGATGATATTGCTGGTTGCCAAGGGTTGCTGACTTTTTTTTTAGCTTTCAGTAAATGTATTTTGGTATCATTTCATTTATTAATTTTGTACTTGAGAAGAATATTTTATTATTCAAGAGCTGTAAAAATGAGTTCACAAAGTAAAACGAATGGTGAAAAGGGCGTAGAGTGGTTAATAAATCATCTCTCACTTGGGAAGGGAGGAATAATTTCGAATCCTTTAAACCCAGTCCCTCCAGTTTTGAAACGTGTCGAAGGAATAGACAAATTAAAAAAATCATTAGGCAAAGAGTTATCTAGCCCAGCCAGTTTCCGTGATCAGTCAAGTAATCTGCCTTACTTACTTTCTCTTGTAAAATGTATTTGGCCTGGAAGCACTATCAACTCCATTAATTCCGATGGGTCCACTGGTGAGGAGGGAGAAACGGAGAAGGGCCGAAATCGAAACAGGTAATGACCCGAATATAATGTAATACAAATACATGAATGTTAACTTTTAATTTGGAATTAAATTTCTAAAATTTTCCTGTCCATTTTAGCTACAATGATGTTCTATCGAAATGTCCATCAGCCGTCCTCAAACCGTTTCCTTTTTCGGAGGGAAAGAAGGAAAGACTAAAAATCGACATTGTTTCAAGTGATGGAAGCGAGTGGTACAAAGTATCTGCGAGAAATCCTAAGAGTCTCGCCCTGGTTGCAGCAGGCCAGGGTGGGTTCGGGAAGAAGTCCATAATTGACCACGCCGTAGAATATTTGAGCTGTGCGGAAGAAAACCTGTATCTTTTTAAACCTCCAAAGGTTTCTATAATATTTACGAGTGGGATCAGTGAGCAACTCGCTGCTGAGCTGGAGTCTATGAATGTGGGCGTTCTGGGGAAAAGAATCCAAGATGAAGAGTTAAAATTCCATCCTAGAATTAAGGTTTTACAAGAGAGTGACACTAAGGCGCTTCAAGCTAGTAATCATCTGGTGCAAGAAATTGAAAGTGACTACGAACAATCTTCCCCAATGTTTTCCCAACCATTTCAAAATCCCAGCTTGGATGGAGTAGAAAAGTTGAACCTGGACATTTCCACGTTGTTAGCCTACACCTCTAATGTTACGAATGGGCACTCCCATGTAAACTTCAAATCCAAAGTATTAGCTGACCAGACTGAAGCGGAAAGATTGAGACCACAGAAGCCCATACTAGACCGTATATTTGAAGGTGATATTTAATATAAAGAACAAATTCCAAGCAAAACAAATTATAGTAATCAATCACAATACCTTATTTAAATGTTTCAGGAAGGAAGCTATACTGCTGCGAGACTGCGATGCGGGATTTCCAATCAATTTTGTCAACTGTCGGCGGAAATGAAGAAAAGCAAAGAGCGGCACAATTTATCACGGAAAGATTAACTGTGATCCCTGACCATGTCTCAGAAAAGGCGATGGCACTAACAGTAGCGGGAAGTATCAAGAAACGTTCTGTAGTTATATTTTGTTCTGGAAATGCCGTTGAAGCTGTCACCGTCACCTCAAACGCTGGTTTTGTAAGATCGACTAGATCGCAGGTAAGGAATTAGCTGTTTTAAGGGTTCAAAGTGTTTTAAATCTGTAAGTTTCTACTACAATTTATTAAATGTTGCGTAATGTAGGGCGTCCATTTTCCGGCTTTTGTACATGAACCACGAGCGTTGACCGAGCAGAAGGAGTACTCTCCAGACCACATATATCCATAGGGACCTTTAATTGTAAGAATCTATGAAAATGTATTTTTGAAAATTTAAAAATTGTTTGAATTATGAGTAATCAATTTTATTGAATTAAGCAATTGATTATGTAATCAGTTTAAACATCGTTATTTCAGTAGTTTATGATGTTTTTTTTTCTTTTTTCAGGTAAAATATTCTAGTCCGCTCTGCAATACGATAACGACCCCCTCCATAGAATAATGTGCAAAGCTCTGATTTGTTGCAATTCAAATGCAGATATTTTCAAACCGTATTAATCAATACTTTATTGTCACACATAAATTTATACACTTAATTAATAAACAAGATTGTTTTTTACAACTAAAATATAATCAACATACATTTGTCTCACTATCTTCACTTAACTCATCAGAGTCCTTTGCAATTTTGGTTTCCCTACAAATTTTTACGAGTACACCATCTTTACTTCGCCTAGAAAAAAATGATCTTTTATTTGATTCCGATTCCAAATTGTTCAAATCTTCATTCAGCTCTCTTATATTTTCGTTATTTCCTTCAGCAATTAATTCTTGTGCGGTGGACTCATCTTCTTCCTCTGCGCTCTCATATTCATCCGAATCATTATCTGGAGTTTCTATCGTAGCCTCTTGATTTGTGGAAACGGAGGATTCCTTTTCACCAACGTTTTCTTCGTAAGCTGTCAATGTTTGGGTAGGTTTGCTAATTCGTATAGTCAAAGCAGGAACTTCGTCTTCACCTTCCGATTCCTCCATATCATCCGAACTTTCATCCATAGCAACAATGTGGTCTTTTAAAGGTACACTTTTCTCTTGCTCGTTGGTAGGAATAATTTCCTCAATATTACAATCTTCATCGCCTTCTTCTTCATATTCATATTCGCTTTCTTCGGACTGCAGGTCATTAGGTTTTGGAGCTCCATTTTCTTGGCTAATCATCTCACACTTATCATTATCAGTGTAACAACTTTGGTCATCTTCACTTTCACCTAATTTTTCTTCATGATTAGGCTCCTTTTCCTCATCACTTTCATTTTCTACCTGAGCACTTTCTTCCTCATATTCACCTTCACTATCATGCCCTTTCACGTTTAATTGTTTCTCCAATGTTTCAAAATTGTCCTCAATTGGTTCCTCTTCTTCACTTTCCATCGATGCTAAAGAACTCTCTTCTTCTTCACTTTCTTCACACCCTGCTTTACACTCACTGGTTTCCTCCTCAGTAGACTTGGTTTGACCCTTTATTTCATTTGTTTCCACGGCAATAGGTTCATCATCTTCCTCGATCTCTGAACAATCGTATTCTGAAATTTCTTCTTCTTCAACTTCTTCTTCGTCCTCGGAATTTTCAGTTTCTTCTTCAGGCACTGCGGACAAGTTAGTATTAGAATGATTGGTGAAAGCTCCATTGCTGTTATCATCTTCCTCCTCTTCAATCTCCTCTTCACTAAAGTCTAACTCAGATTCTTCCACCTCAGAGTCTTCCTGAGTTTCGTCAGTCTCCATCACATTTTGATCTTGACGCTCGATATCTTCATTTTTGATATCCATGTCTCCAATTCTATTGAGAGGTACTCTAATAGAGTTTGTTGGACTGGGAACAGGGCCGTATGTTACAACTGGGTCGAGCTCGATTCCAGCAACTACGTCGTAAACATCGGGATCCATATTATGGCAAAATGTTGCTGGAAACCAGTTGCAACTATTAGAGCTCTTAGGTTCTTCATCGTTTCGTGCATTTAAAAAGCTTTCAATTGCTGTGCAAACTTTAGAAATATTTTTTAGCTTTTCAAGTTCCAGTTTTTCCGGTTTTAATACATTAAGTTCCTTTATGATTGCCCTATTTTCCGCCAAAATCTGCTTAAGCTTAGAGCACACAATAGATATTTTGACAAGTTCTTCTAGTCTAGCTAATTCTGGATAGGCTCTGGAAAATTCTTGAAAATTTCTTGTAAAATCCCTACAAAACTCTGCTTCTGGACTCAAAACTTCTTTCTTGCGTTTAGAATCGATAGTCATGATAAACGTGTTTGGTCTTAATTCTGTTCGTATTTGACCTACACGATATGTCAGTTCCCTACTTTGTGTTAACATAATTGGACTAGTGTTATCATAACAATTTTCTTCTTCCTGCTCCTCCATTTCCTCAAAAACCTCGACCATGTTTAACCAAAACTTTGAAGTGGTATCTGAATCTACTCCAATTGGAGTTTTCTCATTATTCCCTCTTCTCTCCGCCTTTCTCCAGGTAATAGGTCTAGCCAAGTGTTGCAAATGCTCGTCCAGTCTGGACAATAGGCCTTCATCAGTTCTTTTCATCCAAAATGGTGACTCGGAGCAGAGCTCCAGCCCACTTGTTAAGTAACAAATGAGCATAGAAACTCTGGAGAGCGTTGCTTGGATATAATCTGGGATTTGGCTCCAAATTTTCTCTTGTTGTTCATGGTTTTCCGGCTTATTTTGTCCTGGTATTCGTATTCTCGCTTCTTTAAATGGATGAGATGACAAGATTCCTGAATCGGGGGTCTCTAAGCTGAAAGCCACTCTATCAAGACCTGAAGTTGCTAACCGTACAACGTCTAGTATATCCTCATGATCAAATAAAGTATCCGCTGGGGTTATGGAGTCCCTACTGAAAAGTAACTCAACAGTCCCTTCTCCGTAATCAATTCGGAAGCCATCGATACTCCTATAGGACCTTTTTGGATCTCTCAGTTGTAACAGACATTGAAGTGGAGGAGAATATCCCTCCTGTAGCAACAAAAACGGACAAGCCATTTTCTTCTCAACGTTTCCCATCGTCCATCCCCTTAAAGCTACGAGCTCCTCCATGGCCTTGACTCTGGCTTGTGGGAAATCGCTAAGAGTACTTCTACCTTTCCAAACCTCTACAAAGTGAGTGTAGGCATGTAAGTGCTTGGGAATCATTGGTGATTGATGTTTTTGTCTAACCTTATCAGCACAGAATCTGCTGAGAAAGGAATTTCCTACCGTCTCTACGTAAACTAGATCAGAACAGTTAAAAGTCGGCATGCTTGCCAATGGATCAACCTTTGGAAAGTTGACAACATTTTGAAAGAATTTTGAAATGAGATGAGCATCCGATTGACGAATGAGGTGCTTTTTTGCTTTCACGTCTTTTCTATTGTCGTCTTCATTCTCCTCGCCATTCTCTTCATTTCCATCGTTTTTCTTGGCAAGGTGTAATGCTTTTGACAGGATTTCATGGGCACTCAGCAAAATGCTTAGCATGTGCTTGTGAGTCAAGCTGTATTGAATACTCTGCTGAAATTTTTTATCAACTCGAAGTAAATTTTCTGCCATAAGCATTATCGCGTTTCGGTAAGCGTACAACGTCCCAATGTCCGTGACACCGCCCATGGCCAACAAAAAGTTTGAAGATGCCATGACAAGAGGACCACACTGTAAATTTAAAGGTAATGCTTTCAACAGGTCAACGTAGGCTAAGGCCGCACTTAAATGGTCTATCTGTCCGTCCTTCTGACCACTTTGTATAGCTTCCTCATTTTTATCTAAGGTCACCATTGGAGTGTTTGCAGGTGGTGGTGGTGGGGCTTCCTGCTCTTGATCATCGGGAGGTGGAGGAGGTGGAACATTTTGAGGGTCTTGCTGTATCCTAGATACTGCGTCTTTATATCCATAATCTAATGGAGTAACATCAGTTAAAATCAAAGACTGTCTTTTGTTACTAGAAAAGTTATCAATGTTTGGATATTCTTCCTTCATGAGACAATTTTTCAGGTCAACGCACTCAACATGCACTTGAGAAAGGACTCCTTCATGAAATCGAAAGTCTTCAGCTAGTTTGGAGCAAACGGGTAATACACGGTGCATCATCTCAGGACAAGCTAGGATTGCATTTTGGTAGTCTTTCATAGCCTCCAG
This sequence comes from Lepidocyrtinus dapeste, assembly GCA_036850885.1. NCBI lineage: Eukaryota > Metazoa > Arthropoda > Collembola > Entomobryomorpha > Entomobryidae > Lepidocyrtinus > Lepidocyrtinus dapeste. The sequence goes on along the minus strand of JAANSQ010000782.1, from coordinate 4,081 downwards.
CCAAGATTCTTTGACTTTGTGGATGGTGCCAGAGAGGAGGAAAATCATTGCTGATTTATGGGAAGGTATAGGAGCTTCTGGGGGAATGTGAGCTGATCCTTTAGGAGATTCCTCTTCATTGACATCATGCTCAGTTTTAACTTCGTTTGTGTCTTCAGCCCCTATAGCATTGTCAGTCTCCGTAGTAACTTCGTTTTCGTTGTCTTTGGAAGTTGGACGAATTTCTTTTAGGTATTCTTCAGCAGTTGTAATGGTTCTTTTGTTCAAGTGTAGGAGCACATCACAAAGCATTTCGAAATCATTATTAGTCAGCGCACATTCTAACATTTGTCTCGTCAATTGAGACTCATCTTTAGCCACAAGCCCTATTTCATCTAGTTTTTCCTCCTCTGGTAAAAAATGACACGCTGCCAATATCAGCTTTTGAGACTTCAAGTTGACTTTCCCTTTCCTTAGGAAGTGAATCGTAGCTCGATGTACCCAAAAACCAACAGGTTCCTCAAAAATGTCCGGCCAGGTGCTCACTATAATTCTAAATCCCTCCAGAACGTTTCCTCCTAAATCCTGTATGATTTCTATAATTTCTTCGATTTCTGCGTCGAATTGAGTATTGGTGTCACTTGAGCATTGTCTAGGTCGGTTTTGTAAAATTTGTAAGAGTCCCTTGAGTCTAGTTGCATAATAAATTCCAGAATAAATACGTGATGACTCCAGGTCAATATCTTCAGCTTTGGACATATGAAGAAGCTGAAAGAGATTTCCTTTGTTTAGGTGATATTCGCAGGCGGCATAATGTAATCCATTTTGGGTAAATATGTTTGCGAGTTCTTCCCACGCTGCTGGAGTGTCGCAACCAGCCAGAAGGAAGCAAAAGTGAGCAAGGACTGCGTCTCCCATGCTCCTTATTGTCATACCCAACTGAAACCACTCTCCTTTGTTCTTGTCGCCACTTTGTATACCCAACATGGTCCACATCATTGCCAGCTCAAAGTTTTCATGGGATAAAGCATCTTTGATTAATTGATCCCATTCTACACTCCCAAATGAAAGAATTTCTCTGGTGGCTATTCCCAAGCATAGAATTTCTTGGAGGTCATCCTGCATCATCAGTTCATTCATTCTGGTAGTCACTGGCTCAAGGGTATCCTCTTTATTTTCCATCGCCCAAATTAGATTTTGGAGAAGAGACCGTCGTAAAAATGAGTTTTGAGCGCTAATGAAGCTAGCATTGCTTCTATTGGTCGCGGACTTTTCCAAAAGATTCTCCAACTTTTCAATAACTTCATTAACTGACAGTGGCTCGGGAGAAGATGAGGCAGATGAAGAACGGGACGACACAGACGTGGATGAAGATGAGCGTGTGAGAGCAGGCTGATATTTACATTGCTTTAATATCCTGTTTGCTTCATTCTTGACAGATGAAAACAAAGACCATTCTGAGGATCCCCAGATTCCTAATAAACGACTTGGGAGATATCTGCAAAACAAACAAACTATTTATGACTACATATTTCTTTCTAGTAATTAAAACCTCGTAATTAATTCTCTTACCTAACTTCCCAGTTATATACGTCGTGTCCAATTAAACTCTCAAAATAAGCCATTAACGCACCAATCCCCAACTTATCCGAGTAGAACATTCCTCTATACGGATGTATGACGCTATCCCAGTGATGAGTTTCCGTTAAAAAGCTCTTATCACAAGTTTCGCAATGGTAACATTCACTCCCTAACTTTCGTCCATTTTCATAATCGCTTTTCATACTAGAATCATTATCCTTTATGATTTTATCCACCATTTGGGTAAAACAGTCGAAGTAATTATCGCTTAGGTCATCTGCCCAGTCATTATACTCTTTGGACCACCCACTTATGCTTTCCAAAATTTGTCGAGACATTTGCTGATCACCCACATCATAACAAATGTATCCAGCTGGAATGAACTTTTCCTCCGAGTCTTTATAGCTTTTGGAGGAACTCCTCTCTACATCGTACCTTTGCCTTAAGGCCTTATCAGAGAGTATACGATGTGCTTCTATGGTGAGATAACACAATTCGGTATCATTCTCTGGTCCCATTTTGTCCAAGTGGCATTGCAATATTTTTTTCCTGAATCCCCTCGTTATTTCTTCAGGGGTTGCAGTGGATTGAACCCCCAACAAGGAGTAGTAGTTCACACCTGGCTTGCCTATCTGGAACTTCATCTCGTCTAAAGTGTATTAAATTGAGCGAGAGAACGATAACTAATTAAATTAGTATAATGATAATTAACTGTTCACTAGAAATTCACCAGGAGTGTATAATTACTTTCATTTTCCGCTAATGAGATTTTTTAATGAAAGGTCAGATCCGATCATACAAAGCACAGTTTCAAGTGAAAGCAATGAGCACAGGCAGGAATCCAGTTGGTCCATGCGATGGACTGAAATAACAATTTTCTGCTTTCCAAGAACACGTACACTTTTTACTGGGTGTAGATAAGCGCAATCAAAACGGAATGATCAAATAAGCTTGTTTTCTTTCTAGCCTTTTTAATTAGATAATGAGCTAATGAAATAATGACTCGAGCGGAGCCAGTAAAAGAGTAAAACACTCGATAAAAGTTCATTCGACCACCGAGAAAGCACTCTAGGCAAAAACTTTACTCGATATCAAAGACTCCCATGAAACAAGCTCTCGAGGACAGGATGAGGATGAGTATTGTGGAGGCAGTGAAGCAAAAAAAATATTATTAACAGCCCAAGAGCAAAATTGCAAATCAATGTCCTTCGTAGAATGATCAAGCCAAGTGTAAAACTATAATTGTGAATTCCTTTGAAAATGGGTCTTCCTCAAGGAATTAAGTGGGCTAGACTAGGGTAAATATTACGAAATGTATTCCTTATTTACAAATGAAAATTTACGATTGCATAATACTCTGTTTTAGTTCAAACTTGGCATAGAATTCATACTTAAAAGTACGCATAGTGCACTGACTGCCTACTTTTTTCGGCAACGGTTCATAGGAAAGCATCCTCTTTGCAAGATAAGCAGACGGGAAAATAAAAAGAAGTCTGTAATTGTAATGTTTCGCTTGCTTTCTAAAAATAAAACAGCACTTTGAAAATAAGCATACAGTAATCAGATAGCTTTAAGCGGAGGAGTTTTTTCATGAAATCCCTATCCGGGGGCTGACGAATGCACTTTTCCCTAGAACAAATTTTTTACTAAATTGTACATTGACTTTATCATCTTTCTTTTGCTTTTTACATTGCACACGTAAAATCTGACTGGTTGCCAAACTGTAAAATGGGCGAAAAAATACTAGACATTTTTTAAATGTTTTAATGAGTGGTTGGAATAATATATAGTCCATGTCACTTCATGCAATTCGTAAGTGAAGTGAGGCATTTTGTAATCCCGCAATTCTAATTAACACTCTTCGTCATTTTTTTTTGATATTCATATAATTATTTGTTTATAAAAATGCCCACGCATACAGTTGGAAGTGTGGAACGTCAGAAACTAAGTACACTGCATGTTAATGATAAATGACATCTATTAAATAATAAAGTGGTGGGACGAAGAACTTCCCATGACATTATTAAATGCTATTCGGATTTCTATGAAAATGGTTCGACATACGGAACAGCTACGAATCAATTTTTTATTCGTTAGGAAATGACAAAATCTGGAAGGATAAATTAGTGATTCTGAAAACAGGAACTACGTCTGCACATTTTTTAATTAGGGAAGCAACACCGGAAGAAAAACAATCATTATGGGTAAGAGCCAGGTTGCCTCTAGATATTTTCATGGAAATCTAAATTGCTTCGGGTTCAATTTATGCTGACAAAGAGAAAGTATAGCTTTTGATATAGGACCTTTTTGGATAATCTTACGTGTATTCATCTTCAGGAAGCTTCACTAGGAAGGAAGCATAATTTTTCTTTTTTTTCCGCATCCAATTAAAACCATTTGAACTTGGATTTTCTTTTCAAAGAAGTTAATTTGTGCAGATGGTATTCTGGAACATAATCAGGTTTTTGAATGCATGACTGTACAAGTTGAAAGAAAAGACAAATGTCTCGTTTTTCTTCAA
>JAANSQ010000781.1:0-19181 GCA_036850885.1 Lepidocyrtinus dapeste | reverse complement strand
CGCCTGTTTAGCAATAGTAAAATATAATTGTGACTATCAATCAAATATTCTTTTTTGTTCTTGCTTGTACGCTTCTCTGAAACTGAGTCCCGATTCATTCATCTCCCTTACCCTAGTAAGGTACATAGAATATTTTTTTTTCACATTTTTTGTTTACCTACAAGAAGTACAACACAGCGTGTCGTAATTAATTTCGATTTGTTAACTCATAGCATCTCGCTCTTTGACTTTTTGATTCAGTGAGAGGCTCACCTTCCACCTTTCAATTTCAACAAAAAAGGCAATTCTCGCCCATTTGCAATCAAGTGTTCATCACAAAGCAATATTGTATCAGATTAGTCGCATTTTTTGGGAGTGGCTACCTCTTTTAACATGCTTAAAAAGATTGAAACAAAAAAAAAACGTATACAAAACAAATTTTTGTGCGTTGTGTGATGTGTGATACTAATCAAATTCCAATAAGAATTACTTTCCTACGCTCAGTCTCTCTTTTAATTCCAATACATGCAGCAAAAATTACCTCTAAACATTGATTACGACTAAATGAGAAAAAACTAAAGAGATATGCGTCTAAAAATACCTAAAAACACGCAAAACTGCAAACAACTTATTAGCTTAAAATGGTACAAGTACCTAAATAAATTATGTGAAATAGTGTACTTTACCTTTTAACCTCCCCCTACTTCAATACAAAATACCACAAATGCCTCACTTTAACGAAATCTACTACGGTTTACCCATATTTACAAAACAAAACGCTGTAGCCCCTTTACTCTGCTTCTAAATAATTCTCGCCTTGGGTGATTTTCAGCGCTGTTGCTTCTAGTGCTGTTACAATGCCGTTGCTGATGTCAGCAAAACCATGAATATACTTAAGCCATATATAACCAACGGTATAGACATTTTGTGCTTTAATTTTTACACTTTGAGCTTTTAATAAGCGTACGCCATAATCGTGGTGTTCTAAACTACTGTACCTACAAAGTTGACTTAAATATCATGTTTACTACCATTTTTTTTCTTCCTTTTTGCACGATATTCATCTTTTAAAATAACCCATAGGTTTCAATGCTTATGTTCATTTTCAGAGGTAAATTTCACATGGGCAAAAAGTCTACTATAACCCATGAGCATAGTTTTTTTTTTCTTTTTTTATTGCGATGAGAGAGTAAAGAAAAATACATAATTTTCATTATGGTTATGTAGACTATTATTATTATTACAGTTACAAATCACACGAAACCATTACTACAAAGCAAATGTAGTGACCGATGCGGTGCAATCGGTCGTAGTGGTGCAGGCAGAAAACCAAACCACTTTTGCAAATTGGAAGAAACTAATTTTTTTCTGCCGTAAGTGATCATAATAATAAGAGTAAAAACACTAATGAATGGTGTTTCGGTGGAGGAACTTGTACAATTTTTTTTTAGCTTTTTGCTTGGTTTAGGGTTTGGCTAGAATTTTTTTGACACTAGCTTAAACCTACAACAAAATGATAATGATGATGACTGAATAACTTAGGGAATGAGTGACTGAAAGGCGCAATAAAGTGCCAAGAGTAATTATTATTGTGTACCAAAAGGCAAATGCAACAGTCATATTTTTCCTACCTTTGAGCATTTTCTAAAATGAAAACGAGATTCAACAGGAGAGTGTTGTCCCACCACAAAATTCCCCCAATTCGCCTTTACAGTAATGTACATTCATCAATATCATCATTATCATTTATGATCGTTCGTCTTCGTCAGTGCAAAAACAGAACCAAAAGTTGCGTTGTTAAAAGAGAACAAAACTTCAAGGACTTTAAATGATTAGGACGAATGTAGCTTGGATGATGATGACGATGATCATGTTGGTCGTGGTATGATGGCTTTTAGCCCAAAATGTATATGTATTTTCATTGTTTGTTGCCAGCACTTTTTTTGAGCTCCCAGCGTATCTTTTGTATGTGCGCTTCCTTCACTGTGTCACAAGAGTATTTAACGTTCTCGTGTTTCATTGAATAGCCCCAAGGCTTCTTTTATTCATTTATGCCTCTCCTCTGCCTCCTCCAATTCTTAACATATTTTTATTCGATATAAAATGTTGTGTCGTGTGCATATCAGCGTATATTTTTTTGATGAAATTTGACCAGAAAAAAAACAAGGAGAGATTTAAAGGCAAGATTTGATTTAAAATTGTGTGATGCGTACCTTGTGTGAACGCGTACACAATAGGAGAGACCCCAAAATTGGAAAGTTTTTCCTTTTATTCATTCGCTCAATTCAAGTCACAGCCATCATTATTATCAGCCTCATCATCATCATGATCAAAATCATGATGAGAGACATCATCCTTTCTGTTCTTTGCTAGTAACTACAGCAAAACTTTTACACACTGCCTTGGTCATTTTTCTGCGTGGGCACAGAAGGATTAGATCAGTTGTCCGTCGGCACCGCAACTAACCAAAAAAATCTGGTATTAATTCAATGATGTATGGACTCAAAGGCTTGATCGAAATGACTTTGCACAAGGAGACCGTACCTGTGTATTAATTTTCAAGAGAACATGGCAATGTCAAACGCAACAGGAAACAATTATATCGAAACAATCGAAATGACCAGGCGGTCTATATTTTGGCAAACAATTGTTACTAGATTTTTGTCAAATAACCAAAAAGTGTGAAATATAGTAAACAATAAACCTCAGTTTGCTTGCATTAATTTTATGGCTGGATATTCATATGCTCCTCGAACTTGCTTCTAATTTGTTTCTAATTGCAAACTATAAACTTCAAAGAGCAAAAGTGTTTATAAAATATATTATTTACAAATATTTTGGGTGGCTCTCATTAAAGATTTTATTTGCTAGTGTCTCCCCTCCTAAATCATATAGACAATATAGCATAATCCATCTATCCTCGTGCATTATAAGAAAACCGCTCCTTTCAGTCATTATAAGAATGATTACAAGTTATTATTCCGCCGCAACTAAATACGATTGTGTTTGGCTCTCATTTCACGTTTTGTTTCCTTTCCGCTTAGGCACGTTTATTCTATCCATTTACATAGTCATAAAAGCAAATTAGCCATGTATAGAGATATACCACCGAACTAACAAAAGAGCATGTCTAATGTGAACTTTTTTAAAAGGATCGTTTTTGCAAGCTTCTCTACTTGCCATCCATCCATTGTTTTTTTCAATTTGATTGTGAAAGAATAATCAATGATGATAATGATGACGTTGAACTGTATGCCGTATTTTATCTCGATGTCACATTTGCGCCTATGTGAGCTTACCTTGGTCAAGCTGAGCGCAACTCCTTTACCTTTGCAGTTTGTCGCAAAGAATGTAGCTCCTTTGAAAGTTTTGTCGTTTACAACTTTACTCTCTTGAATGTAGTAGTAGGTCAATCAAAAAATGTTTTGGGGAGCAAGCTAATATAAATTTTCTGATGCAAGACTTAAAACAGTTTAAAGCTGTGATACGGCATAAATTTCATTTCTCAAAGCCTAAGTAAAAATGTACAAGGACTTATGGGAAACTGGTACCATTCATTTCGTTCGCATAAAATTTTATACAAACTCCTTGCGATTTCTGCATGATTATTTTTATACACGGTTAAGACGTATTGTAAAATACCTTCCTTCTTTTTAGATTGATGCTGGTCTGGTATAATTTTTTGGCTTGGCCAGCATTAATTTTTTCCATGACCTCAATATTAGCAACGGCGGCCAAAAAATGTGAAGCAATTCATCTTCTGCAACTTATATCATATGGTCATTATGATACGAGATTTATTTTTTCCAGGCTGAATAACCAGAGCAGAGAGAGAAGCTAAAAGCAAAAAGCATATCGTGCGGTTTCATTACATATTTCTACGCTGCGTACAATGCTTCTCTGCTCTTGACGTATGTGACATCAATATGTTTGGCGTAACTCACTTTATGCCTACATTCTAGATGGGAGAAAAACGTTGCTAAAAATAACAATGGAAAAATACAATGTTGAAATAGTTTGAAATTATAATACTACCTCTGCTATACTTGTACTACGTTGCCGAATTGTTTGACCCACGTTAATGTCATATGCACACATTGTTTTATTTTTTGAAATGATTGCATTGGAGTAGTGTCTAAGTTCGAGGAACACATTAGATCAATATGGTTGCGTCAACCTTTCCGCCTTACTGCTCTGAATTAACAAAGTCTGAGAATACGCATTAGAAATTGACAGAAGCCATGAACAAACAAAAAAAACATGGAATATTACGAACTAGAAATTTTATTACGATATTATACAAAGATACTAAAGATACTTGCGCTTGTAACCTGTAATAGTTTTAATATCTCGAAAAAAACCTGCTCTCAGGTTTAGAACTTCCCCTCTACAGAATATCTCTATAATCTGTAGTTATTGAATAAATAAATTATTCACAGGATAATAGGATATGCATATTAAGCTACAAGCTATATAACGCGAATCCTCGCATCAAAATCGTGTTAAAGTTATCATTTTGTATTGACATTTGTAGCGAAAAAGATACCTAGATGATACCCTCTCTCACAACACAATCGCACTTTGCTTTCAAGTGCGAATATTTTTTTTTGCACCACGAACTCGCAAAGCATCATCAATATCATCATCATCGTAACAATCTGACTTACGCGATGCTCCTCACTTTTGCCATTTGTATTTCACAACCTTCGCTCAAATTCGTTCCTGCTTTATGCTCGATACGTAGGTTTTGGCAGAACGTGCCTGACGTCATAATCATATAGAGCTTTAAGTCCGTTCGTATAGTATTCAAGTTAAATCATGAAAAAACGCATGATTAGTTTTACCAATGTAGAGTTATTTTATTGGCAAAATAGGAAAATTTTTATGAGAATGGGTCTATCTCCACAACATCATTTTGTTCTGGTGGAACTGCGTGACTGATGCGTGATAATGTATGAAGTAATGAAGGAAAAAAAGGAGAAGGTTACGAGAAAACACGTAACAATATCCAGTCATGCAAAAACTGGAGGAAAAGTATTGATTGCTTCATAGTCTCATATACCATGAATTTTCTTAGGCTGCATTATTACGCTACATTCAACATTCTCTGGTACAAATAAATCGGGAAAGGTAATCAATATTTTCCATGTTTTTCTCTACTCGTTACTTATATGACACAAGAGAAAAACATGGACATAAATCAATTACAAATATTCCAAGGAGCGCGAAACTGAGAATTTATATCTACAAAACAATAAAATATGCCACGAGTCGTTATAAGATAAATGAAGGTCAGAGGACTGGCTGCATGAGAAAAATAATTTCATTTTAATGGGACGAAAAGCGGAACAAGTTAACGAAGTGAGGCTATATGGCACACTGATGATAACATATTACGATACTGATTGTGAGGTAATAATGTTGGACTAAATGAGCATTCCCCGTCATGAAAATATTGTCGTAATATGAGATTACTAAAGTTCTAAAGCCTGAGAATATGTTGGAAAATGGATTTAGGATGGATGGCTAAGGACAAGCTTAGAGTTACACGAGGTATTACGTACATAACCTAATTTTATAGAGGGTCATTGAAAGTAAGGAAGGATATTATGTTATGCGATAGCAAAATATTTTATGCTCGGGCGTAATAGAAAGGGAAAGGAAGAATAACATCGAAAAGAAATGAGCAAACGGTGGAAAAAAACTGGTGGAGGAAGTGAGCTGCATGTTCCCAACAGAAAACTCACTCACGATTCTAACAAACTTGCATACCGATTCAGTTTCAATGGATACAAACAGCTTTCGTCCGTTACATCAGAAGAAAGCGAGACACAAAGAAGTTTTTTATGGTAGGACTGCTCTGGTTTTTCTACTGTTGTTAAAATGTTGGAATTGGAAGCTCTCTGCTAGCTCCTTCCTCTCTCACCGCATGACTCTATTTTGGTGTAGAAAAAAATGGGTCGAGGAGAAAAGTGAGAGGGAGAGAAAAGCAGGAAAGTAGAAAATACTGTACATAAGGCAACTCAAGGAAAGAAATATGTACGTTATTATATTATTATTAGTACCTACATTCTTTAAAAAACTACTAAATACAAATACATTCCTTAATACAGAAGAAAGAAAAGTGGGAAAATTAAGACTTTACTATGCAAAACTTTTGTTTGCTGGAATAAATGAAAATAATAGGAAGATGAGGAGTGGAACAAATATATTTAGAAAAACTGAGGAAAACATTTGTTAAAGGAGCAGTAGGTATGCATATAGCCTTCGGGGATATGTAAAGAATAGACATGGACTAGTTTGGACAAAACAGCATAATATTAAATGATATAGTTTTATACTCTCCGCTGCATTGCATATACCCACGCAGGGCGAGAAAAGGAAAAGAAAGCTTACACTAGGGAAAAAGTTTACAGTGCGGGGGAACCTTCACCACTTGACACAAAGCACAAAGTTAAGTGTCACTCAAGTTGTAATTTGCTCCAGTGTTCTTTCACTAACTTTCCCGAGTAGATAAAAGTTTAAGTGTGAGGGTATGTGTACATAATGATATACTTTCAGGTACAAAAGTGTTGGTAGAGTTTTGTATGCGATGGGTTATCTGAGTGGCTTGTTCGCTGAATATAACTCTTTGTAGTAATGAGACTAAAGCAAAATAAAATAATTTAATTATGGAGTGTCATTCAGTAATAGGATGCAAGTCCAACAGAAAAAAAACTTTGTATAGACTTGTAACTTGGTTAAATAACACTTTTTGCATTAAAGTGAAGGAAGTTTAACTGCCTGATATTACTTACAGAAATTAACCATGCGTTTATAATCGAATGTAGTTACAAAGTCTACAGAAAATGAAAAGGCATTGCTATAGGCACTATTTAATATTTTTGTTTCACGGATTATAAAGTGCTTACAACGCGACATTTGTCTTGTCAGAATTGTCGATTTACGGCTTGACATAAGCCATAAGCAAATAATATCATACGGTTGAGAATAACACTTTCTCTTTTAAGCCGAAATAAAAAATATGTTCTTTAAAAAATTAGCGTATCGCAATAAAACTCCCATTAATTATTTTTTGGCTCCCACGCTTTGTTCACTGAAAATATATCGCTTGTTATCTGCACTTTTGGCCTTTAAACATAATCCTATTGATATCTTCTCGTATTCTCTCATAGATAATTTTAGAGAATTGACAGGAAATGGCAAGTAATATAGTCCCCTTATCAGATCATATTTGCATGATTTCAATCAACTTCTCAGTGACAAGGATGGCACTTTGTTTTTGTTCTCACTCCCCAGTCCCAACGTACTCAACGTACCAGCACATTTCTGAAAAACAATTTCCATCTCACCTTGACACTATTATCTTACCCTCGAAATACAAAATTGAATTCATTATCATTAGCATGCACGGATCGAAATTAATTCCACCATTTTATTCCTAATCATGCCCGTATTAACGTATGCGTTGAAAATCATGCAATAATCCTACCACAAGCGTGACTCTTTACAAGATTTTTTAAATTGTTTCTCTTCATCGCTCACACACGTCCACCGGTTGTTTAAAACCTAATGTATCAGAACACATGGTCTTTAACGTGAAAACACCAATCATTCATTTACCATCAAGAGGAATCCTAAGCAAGCGTATGTAACCACCTCCATCTCCCTCATGGGATTATTATTCCTCATTTTTAGGGACTCGCACACGTAAAGCATTTGCTGGAGGCATCTTTTCCTTTTTGTTTTTCATCTGCTTTTTACACAATCTAAAACAACAGACAAAAGCCAACATCTCAGCAACAGCAACTTGCCCTTTTCTACGCGAAGAGGTAAAAGATGATAATTGAGTACTCCTACGCTTCCTACACATCTTTCTCGCTCTTGAGCGTCTACCTCCTCATAAACTGCCAACGGGAGAACTAATAGGAAAAAAGTTTTGACAAGAAGGTGTATGCAAATGACATATTATTATTATAACGCTAATGTATTTATTTATAAAAAAAAGCTTGAGTCAATGAGCGTATCGTAAATCATCGAGTTTTACTACTCTCGTAAAGCAGGAGAAAAAAACAGTAACTCCTGAAAATAAACTCTTCACTTTTTACCTTTCAAAGTAGTGCCAACACGAGCGTATTGTTGGGAATAAAGGGAAGCTACTATATGAAATAACTTGTTTTTCTCCGATTCTCCTTATTTTGTCGTAAAATGACAACCCTGAATTTTACAGTTGCGGACTTAATTTGTCATACTGAATAAATGGATGCTTTTTTGAAGGTCCGTGCAGCCGGGCGTAATACAGGATTAGATTAAATAAGTAATTTGGAGGCAAAAAATGAGAGAACCTNTGTCATACTGAATAAATGGATGCTTTTTTGAAGGTCCGTGCAGCCGGGCGTAATACAGGATTAGATTAAATAAGTAATTTGGAGGCAAAAAATGAGAGAACCTTTATGGTTGTTGCATTAAATCAGAAACTACATACGATCGATCTGTACTTTTCCTACCAGTAGTTTTTTTTTCTAAATATTATCTTCATGGAAATGGACCAGTTCTGAGAACTTGGAAAATCAGAAAGGGCAAAAGGAGCAAATTTTTTGGGGAAAGTTGCTCATTTATTTACGATTCCTATTTACTTAGCAGCTTTTTATTTGACCATGACATGTGCTTAAGTTTCAGTACGAATTATCAGTAAGTATGGACTCAGTGCCCCTGCCCGAAATAATTTTTTTCCATTGCAAGATTTTTTTCCGAGAATAACTCCCTTTTCCATGTGAAGCTGCTTACATTGGTTAAGTTTATATGGAACACATTCGGATATATTTTATATGACAAATACCTACTTGATATAAACCGCCTACTAAAAATCTGATGGTGTGGGAAATATTTTTTGATTTAATCCAATCTTCATCTTTTTATCTAGCTCGGTACTCCGCTTAGGAAAAAAATTGTTTGATGATGTGATTTCGTTACTCACCCTAAAACAAGGCACATCTTTTGCTTCTCTACTTCATTATTTCCGCGTGCTCATTCGTTTCATCATCATTTTTATTATTAGACGTTTATCTGAGTATCGTGTTGAAGGTTTACCCCTCTGGACTGACATCATCATCCTCTTTCTTTTCAGCTGCAACAAATAATAATGACAAGATTGGATGAAGCACCGCTTTGACTTTGTAGAAAAGTTTGGGGACACCTCGCCAGAATAATAAAGGGATTGATGTGGCAAGTGAGGGAGCAAAACAAGCATTTTTATTTTTGCTCTGGATGATCTTGATCATTCGAATTTATTCCATTTTAGTTTAACGTTCTATCTCAACGTTGTGCAGCCTGTTTAGATCCCACTTTTACAATGAGAAATTACCCTTGGAAAGAAGTTATTCATCCGCTATTTTTCTCATCTCGCATAATTTGGTTTGATTGCTTAGCTTCATTCCTTATTCAAACCGTAGAGTCATGTTTTCGATGGCTTTTTAACGGTACAATGATGACTACAATGTGCTCCTCTTTTTATTTCAAGAAGGAGCAACAAGACATAAAAAATTCGACATGAGACAATGGGACAGTGCCTACCAATTTTTTCAAGTATGTTGGCATATGTTGCTCCTTTGAAATGATATTTAAAAAAAATGTTTTCTTTTGACTACTTTAAGCCGAGCTATACTTAAGTGTAATATTGCAAAACATTTTCAGCATTAAAACTGCCGTTAGGGAAGTTTTCTCGGTAATAAAATAAATTTTGGGTTTATCTTACATGCATTTTAATGCATCTCTCTACTTCTTGTTAGTCCGTCAGTCACACGCTATTATCAAGATAAAGAAGGGCATTTGCTTACGAAACCAACCACCTCTACTAACCACCACTGCCACGATGCATTTTTTCAGAAAACAGTTTTACATTGAAAAAAAAATTGTGCATATTATCTCCTTTTGAGCGTGCACAGTGTGGTGTTCTTTTAGGTATTCATGAGAGAGTACGAGGCCTATCCTTTATCACTTTCAGTTGAGAACTTTAATCAGAGCCAGAGAGCTTAGTGGTTTTTAGTAGCTGCATTAAAAGAAGGCTACAGAGTATATACTGTTGCGGCTGTTCTTCATGATGACGACATGATCATACGAATGTAACAAAACAGTTCACCTTTTTTCGTGAATAGAAGCCACCACCTCAGAGATGTTTGCATTCACTGTTCTAACAAGCCCCATCATCTATCCTTGGCTCTTACAGATAAATACGGAGCAATAATGTCTTTGAAAAAAAATGTGTGGGTACATGGCATACTGTTTAAAAACGGACTTTATTCAAGTGCCTCCTTTCCTACTGCATTTTGTACCATGATGATAATGATGATGATAACGAGAGATAACACTTTTTTCTCTCAAGTGGCCTGAGCACACCAGTAGAATATCTTTATTTTTCAATAAAATAAAATTTTTGATTCAGTCAGTCATCAGCCTTTGAAAAAAAATGCGAAAGGATTACATGTTTTTTTGTGCATGTGTTAAGCCATACTTAAGCAAAGTGCATGGATTAAAGCATCTTGTGTAGATTTTTCATTTTACAAAATTTACAAATACTTGAATCTATCTGATCCGCCGAGTTGCAGAGAAGATGTTGTTTTAATGCTGATGCTATGATATCGTAAAAGATGTTGAGATGCTGATTATTGTGAATTTTTACTTGTTTTATTTTTACAAGGCCAAGACATAAATGTAAAAATGCGAGTAATCAAATGAAATGCGAAAAACGAGCTTACCCCTTCTCACTCTGCCTTCCCACTCCTAATAAAAAATGATAATACTGTTTTGACTGAAAAACGTTAACATTGCAGAAAAACTATAAGGTTTTATTCATAAAAATATAAATACGCGTTTTTATTCTGCAGAGTAGAAGTAAATATGGATTTAGGGATTAAACTGTCATTATCGAGAAACTTAGTTGGCAACTCAGCCAAAAAACCAATGGAAAGAAAATCTTTTAGTGAAAAAGGCAAAAGAGCTCTAAAGTGCTTGGTATTATAAAAGCATCGCTAGATATTACCACGGAGTTTAGATGTGAAAGGAGGAAAAAATATGACAGGAAAAAGTTTGTGAATACCTACACACTCCTTACTTTCCTTTAGGCTTAGTGAGCTAAAGGAAGATCATGTAAGCATGCCCATGATGACATGTAAGATCACAGGGAAAATAGTGCTTTTATGCGCCATCACCTTCCTTTCTAGTTTCGTTGTTACTTTCAGGGGTGAGGTCAAAGCTCAAAAAGTTCATGCGCTGTGATGGTGAGTACACAGATGTTACTATGTGATGGAAGCTCATAGTCCTGGTGGTTTCGTTAATGATGGTGTTTTGCATTCTGTGTATGAGAAATATAATTATGATAAAAAAAATGACGTAATTTGGTACTTACTAAAAAAGAGTTGTTTGGAACTTGAGTAGTGAAGTAGTTATGTAATAGGATTTTGTGCTGAATATGATCCTCATAAAAATTGAATTGGTTAATACTACTGCAGTAAGCTCACCAATGCTCCTTTACCTTTTGCATGAGAGCAACCGAGGAAAAAATTGGGCTACGTGACATCCCACAATTGTGATAAAAATATTCCATAAAGAGCTTTTTTCCTCCCTTCTTATTCATATCACCAGCAAATACCAAATACTCACTTTCTGACCTTCTCCACTGGAGAAAAATGGAGCATTGATTTCCCCCTAAACTTATTTCCACTTTGGCTCAATGGAAAACTAATTTCCAAGTGGTGATACTCCAGGGGATCAATTAATTATGCAAATAGAGTGATTCCCATTCATTTGGAGGTACTGATACGGAAAATTTCTTTGTTAATTAAATTATATATTAAGTACAATGTACCCGCCCATACTACTAGCTCTCAAGGCAAGAGAGAACTTATAAAGTTTACTCAATGCAAAGTGAGCATGAATGGGAAATAAGTTAGACCACGAGAGTCTTTCTAGCTCTGTAACTTGGGGAGTCTTTCTGATCGTGTAGAAAAGATAAGCTTATTATATACCCGTATAGACACAAACACGTACTTCATATATCATGATCTGATAACAACTCTTGCAATTTTACTCACCTAAGAGAGTCTTCAAGTTTCCTATGGAACAAGTTAAATTGCACATTTGCACAATACAACATGATATGATGATGATAGCCTACAAGTTTCACGGAAAATTGTAGAGAAAAACGATCATCTTATCATGATTCCATGTCTCAGCAAACAAAACATTCGAGAAGAAAACCCACTTTGTAGCGTAGACCGTTTCTTCCGTGAGTTTCTGGTTTATTGGGTATACCTTTGGCAGTATATTGCGTTTGATACGGAGCAAGTAACGTTTTTTCCTAGAAGGAATACCCCCCAGCCTCCCAATAGGGGCATTCAGGAAAACCTAGGGAATAAAGGGAACATGTACCAAAGAAAGCTATATTTTCCACAGAACTATTCATTCAAAACTGGTTTTATTTCATATCCAATGCAATTCAATACCATCAGTTTTCCTCTTTTCATACAGCTTACTTCTCATAGTTTTCCCAGGGTACACGCAGAAAGAAATGTATTACTTGGAAAACAGTGAAAACTCACATATGGCTTGTGTACTACTTCGATATGGTCTATGGCATTTTGCTTTGCCTACATGATGCCTTGATGATGGCGATGACGAGGACGATGCTTTGTATTTTATTCTTCATTTTCGGAGAAAGCATACGATATTACTTTTCAATAGCATTAGCCTCTCCGATTGTACTGTACTATTCAGACTTGAACAGGGAAATCTCTGTGAGTTCTAAAAACTGATACACCATCGCCTTGTCGATCTTCCCAATCTTCCCATCTTTTGAAAGTTTGGGGAAGCGAGTTTTTTCAAAACAGAAAGAACATGAACTTTTCCTCTACAGTATATTTACGTTACTCCATGCATAATCCTATAACGAAACACAAGGAAATACCTATGCTGCAGTGAGTAACGTAAGCAAACGCTACACGTACTTTTCGAAGAAAAGAGAAAGTTCTTTTTGAAGCTGACAGCAGAAAAGTGAATCTCTTTCTCTGGCTCAAAACCATTTTCCTATTTGAACCGAACAACATTCACATTTTACTGCTTCCAGTAAACCCGTCCAACTCGAATCCTCTGTTTCTTCCTCTAGCCTCTCTTTATTTGCTCGTTCACTTCACATCTTCTCTTTCATTTCTTAGAGTTTTACTCGTTCAAATGTCTCCCTCGCTTATAATAATATTCTCGTAGGAGAAAATTCCAACCTTTCCAAACCAAAAAAAAGTGTACAAGTTTTCATTTCTTGGAAGAACCGAGAGTCTTCCCAGGAAAAAGTGTATAAACTATTACATCAATTTTTCTCCTCTTATACTGCTCACATCAGTTTAAACTTGCAACATGCATGCAACGAGGTTATGGAGCAAGTTCCATATTTCCTTATAAAGAATTGGTTGGATGGATGGCTGGATACATGTATATTAAATAACTAAAGGTTTTTTCGGTGTGTTGATGATATGCTTTTAGTCTTATTTCTTCCTTCCTTCTTTTTTTGCATGTGGGTCGGCCTCTGTCGGTAGATCCGATTTTCGGTCTTTTCTCCACTCTCTCTCTCTCTCTTTCCACTTTACTTGTCTCCTTTTTTTCTTTGGTTTTCATCTTTAATTCTCTTCAGTTTCTCCCTCCTTTATATTCTCATCTTTTCTGAGTAAAACAGCAGATTTTTCCTTCCTTCCCATTTCATTGGCCTGTTCATGGAGAGATGATGATTCTCAGTATTTTTCATCATTGTTACTGACTCTCACCATTATTTATATTTTGTTCGAGTAATGGTATACTCCAAGCGAATGGTTTCCTTTTCCACTCCTTAACAAATGAAAACGACTTTAGTTATTCTACTCAAACTATCCATTTTCCCACACAATTGAACCCTTTTTTTATTCCAATAATATAATACCAAATAAATCTTTTTCTTTAAAAGACATTCTATTATTGAGCGAAAGAGCGTACACTATTACAGAAACAGAAAGTATATAATGTATCTATACGCAGAGATGTACATGGATCGTTGCATTCCACTTGATTCTCTTTTTCGGTGACTTGTCTTATTTTTATCTCTTTCTCTCTTGCGCGCTCTCTTCGTTTGAAATCAATTCAAGCCAACTAATTCCACCTATTACTTACTGCTAAAAAGTAACAAATGGATCATATCACAGCCATTCGTCAGCTTTTAAATCACAGAGGATTACACAAGATTAGGAACGGTTTGAAAAGCGTTGCGACTGTAAAAAAACACACGAGCTTGGGAGGACGCGCGGAGGCTCTTTTATTGTATCTTTTAGGTAGACCTTACTGGCTTCTGATGACGATGCTAGTCTACCGTTTTTTGTAATGCAGAAGCTGAAATCCTTTCTAATCATTGAAATCGTGTTTTGCTGCTAGAAGGCTTCCGTGAAAAACAAATTGGCATTTTTTTCTGCTGTATTCACATTTTTTTAAAACTCAAGCCACAACTTCTGTAGATGGAAATAGCAGTGGTATGTAAAGTTAGAAAAACTCAAATAATTCCCTTTTTTCAAGAAGCATATAAACTTTACAAAATCGCATCATGATGTGATGCCAAAAGGCTCCCTAAATTAGTTTTGCTGTAGAACGCGTGCTCTTATGGCTTCTACATTTTAAGCAATATACTTTAGAGGATAAAAAATGTTTCTTGTTTTCTTAAGTGGATAAAAATATGTAAGCTTTGTTTGTATATGCAAACTAATTCAGACGTCCCAAGAAAAATTTGGAGTTTTTGTGCAAGTGCAACGGAATGCATTGAAGAAGATGATATTGAACATGTCTAAATTTATTTTTGATAAAATAAATGCACGACAAAATAGTTTTCATACCTTGCTATTATGACCTATGAGGAAAATCGAGTTTGTTTTAAGATATCATAATATTTGTAATGAAATAAGTCAATATCCCAAAGAATTTAATTTAATTACCTCAAAACTCAGGTCAACACATCATGTTTCTTTGCATGCAAAACTCTGAAGCAAAAGGAGCTGTCGAATAAAGTGAAATAAAACAGTACGCCCCAATACAAACTAGGCCATGACCTGCCTGTCGCCTGTTTTTCAGAACATAGAAATAGGCATCATTACGGCATTTTTCTACTTCTTGACATCACTCTCAAAATAAATTTATTTGGGGAATGTCAAAAACAAGCTTAGTACTTCTCTGCCTCCTTGTATGTTCCGTTTAGAATATAAAACCTTTCAAATACATCTTCCAACATGATGATAAAGACGTAAAAGTAAATAGGGAAAAGTTGGAATATTTTATGCAATGTTTAAAATGACGCAATATGTGCCCGTAGATTTTTTGTTTTTACATTTTCCTGCCTGTTTCCAATGTTTTTATTGGCACTGCGCTCCATTCCACTTGATTTAAATATTTTCCTTTTCACAGATATGATATATTTTTTCAGATGAATTGTGGATCCCTTATGTAACTTTTCAACGAATCAGGATGATCATCTTGACAGATTTATAATGGAAAGATCTCTTGCAAAAAAGGGGAAATACACTTGCGGCGAGCAAAATTTCTCTTCTAGCGAATTTATAAAATATTTATGAGATCCTTCAACTTCTGGGCAAGAATATTTTAAAAGGAAGAAATGACAGTATCTCATGTAGAGCAAATTGCTGTACACAATGTCATTCCAAATTCCATTTGTTTTAAAAGGTCTTGAGCTTTCTTACTAGATTTATTTAAATATCGTAGGAAAATTTCTTTTTGGTCCTGTCTGATACAAAATGAAGTATTATTTTTTTATTCTCACGACGAAACAATTCAAGCCATCAAAACGAATAAATTTTTTCCCAATAAAATGGAATAATGCTCGATTTCAGACAACAGTTTAACTGACAGGAGTAGACAGATACAAAAGTCTAAAGCAGCAGCGTACAAAAAGGGGAAGAATGTGAACATGAAGTAATGCATGCTCGAATAATACCACAACGCAACAGTAACATGATTATTTTGGTTTATCTCATGACAAGAATGTTTGCATCGTCATCATCACTAGTAACGTTCGTGAAAACAAGTAGATAAAGTATTTCACAGCCATAATCATAAGTTTAGCTGTAAATTGGAGGAAAATGTTTGAATTTTGGAAGACGACTTATAAAAGAAATGAACGTAGTAAAATGATACTGCATATTATCACTTTTACTAGCAATCGGTGGAAAAAAACAAGTAAAATGTATGTCTCAAGACGGAATATTTTCTTGGGTTAATATGATAATGATATATTTGAGAAAGAACTTTAGCCTACCTATGTTTTATTAACCGCTAAGCAAAGTCTGAGAGAAAAAAAAACTGAAGCCAAATGACATGCAAAGTTTGCCATGAAAATGACTCGTTTTCTCTCTTTAGCTTTGTAATAAATACAAGTTATTCTTTACAATCAAATGTATTTGTGTATGAGGCTAATGCAAAGTTTTTATTTTTTGCATAGAATGTCTGACTTTAGTCTTCCATTATTTTGTGGTGTTCAGCTGACAAAAGAAAAATTGTAGAGTATATTTTGTTTAATGAATGTGCGTGTTTTTGTAGTTGTTTGCAGTTGTCATTATGATTATTAGGAGGAATTGCTTGGGAGTCTTGCTCCATGCGAGTGTGCAAACAATAAAATATTTTTTTATGTAGTTTTAGACATGAGTTGATAAAAACTGTTTGATTGTGAACTTTTATATGAAGAAGTTGGGAAGTTATAGTGTGCACCAAGTTTTTGGCTAGAAGCTAGTTTATGAAGCATATTGTCCCGTGTAGTCTCATGCGATTCGTGTATTTTCCCACTAAAAAAGAAGGAAAATGAAAAAGCGAGAGCAACAGTGCGTAAATCTCCCATTTTTTCTGCACTTTTAATGCAATAAAAACGTGAAAAGGGTAATATCATCTATGACCGCCTATGATCGCAGTAAACATCTGTAGTAGGATGTTGTAATAAGTACGTAAGTATTAGCCGTTGTATGGGTGGACGATATTTTTATAATATGGTTATGCGGTGGAAAGTTCCCACCACCGTAGCATGAATCTCATCTCAAAAAGAATTTCATTTATGCATACATTATTGCTTTTCCGCTTGATGCTTCCTCTTACAGAGGCTCAATGACTTGAGGAAAAAATCCAAAATGATCTGAAGACGCAGTGAGAAGGAAAGAAAAAGAATGCATTTTATTATGAGTTGCAAGTTGCTCTTAGCTTTATTCATATGTCACAGCCTTGAGAAACAAATGTAGATTTTAATATCTGCTACGCTTGAGTGATGAGATGCATCATGGATTAATAAATATTTGAGTGACTGCTGCTCAGACCGCTGCATGAAAAATACCCATGCCCTCCAGTATATTTGGTATCGATCGAACCGATTAAGATACTTATGATGAATGCAGTGTAGTCAGTTACTTCTCAGTTACTTGGGTAGGTTCATGAACTGGTAAACAAATTACCAAAACTCGTAAAGGTCAACGGCAGGTGTGCAGTGGTTTTTTTCTAATGACTCAAACCCAGTAGCAGGAGTAATTAATGTCTCCAATTTTGGACCGTGGTACTTGTAGTAATTATTTACTTTCATCAACAGCAAGGCAAAAATTTTGTAGACATTTTTCAAAGCACAAAACCAACCTACAGAATGAAAAACAAGGGAGAATGCTTTCTGTGTGGTTTAATTTTGGTGGGGCACATGGATAATATTATTATTAGAGGTGTGTAGTGTACAAACTTAATCAAAGGTATATTGAATTGAATTGGTTAACATATCATAGAACAAACTATGGCTTGATGATTTAGGCGATGAAGAGAACTGCTAAAAGTATTTAATGTGAATATTTCCGTACGATCTAAGTTTCTCGTGAAACTAGTAAGGATTGAGGCAGTTAGCAGGCAAAGCTCAAAGCAAAGTTTTTTTTGTCAGCCAGTCTGTCTGCTCGTTCGTCTGGCCTGGCCTTTTTCCTCAAAGCTCCTCCGGTAAATACCTACTTGTATTTTGCTACATTTCACTTTATGAAACCTAGTACAACTGCTAACGTTAAAGTTTTTTATGTTGGTCGGCCGTCTCTCTCTCTCTCTCTCTTTCTTTCCTTCAGGATTTTGTTGGTAGGGTCGTAAGTATGTATCTTGGAGATTTTTATGGCCTTTCAAGTCATCTCAGCGTGCTTTCGGATTTCTATTAAATTAAGTAGGAGTATTTTCTAGTGGAGGAAATAAGCAAGAGCTAATATATTAGTGGAGAAAATCATGAAAATGCAGTGGGCACTATAGCATGAACTTTCTTGGATTTCTCCGTATTTCTAGGTGACGGTATGTGATGCGATACTGATGTTTTGTGATGCTCGTGTAGGCTAGGCTGTTAAACAAGTGGCTTTACTATGCCTTAGCTCATAATGTGTACTGTGCGGTAGTAATAATACCATGGAATGAGTTTACTCCTAAGCACCATCATCATCAAAATAAGGGCTATTAAGGGTTTATTCAAGGAGCTCAACACAATTATTTGTGAGTAGTTTGAGAGTTGAGTTGAGCTAGAGAGACTTTTAGCTTCAATAGTCCAATTGAATCTGGAAAAAGAGTTACACTCTATATAAGAGCGAGCATTAGCAAATAATAAGGAAAAAGTGGTTTTTGCCTGAGTTATTGAACCCAAAAACTGTATTTATACAGAGAAGATGTGCGAAAACCCTATGGTCATGCCGTTTTTTTTTTGACTTGTCGCAAAAACCGGCACTGAACTTTCTACATGCTGTGTTGAGTTGACCGAGGTACAATAAACAAAGCTTTATTTGATTTTTTTGCTCGAATCCGTAATGAAAGTGAACTAAGAAATGCTTTCTCGAACTTAGTGTGGTGATAATGGCAAAACTAATTGAATGATTTATTACACCTGAAATATATACTTACCTAAAACCCCTAATCTAACTGGTATGATATGGTATGGTGGTGGTGCTACAACCTTTCACACCAAAACTGGTGGACTATTGTATTAATAAAAAAATTCTGCAACACAATTTTATTGCGAAGGGTAGTTCAGCGGGAGTATAGAGTTTTTTCTTATCAATGACAATGAAACTCTCTGCTTTAGTTGAAAAAAAAACGGGTTCCTCCCAGTCTCATCTCTTGCTGGCATTGAGGACAAGTAAAATTTGATT
>JAANSQ010000780.1:0-19187 GCA_036850885.1 Lepidocyrtinus dapeste | reverse complement strand
TTGGGAAAGTTGGAAATAATGACAATATTCTTTTCGCTCGAGTCTCCCAAAACTGAGTCTCCTCAAACTCAAACGGATCATTGAAGGTTGCCATCATTTCATTCTTTTTGGAAAAAACGTCTCGTTCCCCACTCCTCAAGAGATCAGTGGAAGCGGATTGTGAGAATGCGATTATCTATCTTTCACATCATCACTACTACTACCACTACTTTTTACAATTCCACGGAAAGAAAATGATAATGACGAGTCTTTTTTGTCTATCTGATCTTTTTTTTCTCGTAGGGCACCAGGCTCACAACCTCCAAACTCCAAACAATGGTGACAAGAGGGAAACAGGAGGAAGGAAACGCCAGAATTAACAAGTTTTTCAGGAAGAGGAAAGCAACATTTGTAGGAAAGTGATTTTCATTATTATGAGCTGAGAAAAGCCCTCACTCACACCATTACATTTCTTCTCATTGCACTACTACTCCACTATCATCAACATTTCCTTTCCTCCCTTTCTGTTTCTCATCATTACCTCTTTCATGAAAAAAAGTTGCTTTTGCATAGACCTGCTTTCTTCTTACCACAAACAGTATTTTCAGGAAAAAAATTGCTTTTGTTGAAAAAAAAACTTTACTTTTACGTTTTACAGAACACGAAGAAAAAGTAATGTCATCATGAGTCATGAAACAAGTTCAGATTTTTATGTAGTTTTTTTAATGACAAGGGGGACAAACTCATGTAGTCCTGTAGCCTTCAACGTTGCGTTAGAGTTTACAAAAATGGAATCTTTTCAAGCGTATCTTGCTTACCTGACATTTGAACAGGGATAGCCTCACAAGCTTTAATAGATCTTGGGTCACATAGCCTGGCGTCTGTCTAGCGACCTCCTGTAGATCTATAGCTTGGAACGCAGGTGAGCTTCCGCAAAGTTCCTGGAGAATGAGGAATCTGTCAGATTCCTTTGGAGGGTAAATAATAATCTGAAATGAATAAGTAAATTCAAGCTGTATAAAAAGAAATCCCACCTGGAGCGAAGGTAATAGTTGTATTTATTTCCAAAATGATTTTATTATGTATGTAGGTTAAAAATTAATTGGAAAATTCATACTTGTTAACGTGATGTTTAATCTACTGAATAAACGGGATTAATGTAAAGGGTTATTAGTATCAGAACGTACCTCCTTCTCCAGTCTTCCAGCCCGGCGGAGCTCAAGAGGCACGATGAAACTTTTATCCGTTGAGCCCACAACAGTTAAAGCCAATCCCTTAGGAATCGAGTCAAAGAGGCTGCATAAATGATGCAAAATCCTGTTTGTGTATCGTTGTCGGGTAGAATCTCCTCCAGCTATATTCCCCTTATCTCTTCCCTCAAAGAGTAAATGAATTCTAGGGAAGAACAAAACGGTGGGGTATCTTGAAGCTGTCACCACCGCTGACAAGAATATCTGTGTAAGCTGTTGAGAAAAGCGGGAGACGTCATCTTGGACTGTAACGACTGGATTAAAGGACAACAAGCTCGCTCCTGCTTTCTTTGCTGTTTCACGCACGACCACCGTTTTCCCACAGCCGGATGGGCCGGAAATTAGAAGCCCATGCGAGAATTCGGTCAAGTCTCCTGTCCTCCTGCAAGTGACAGGACTAGTTGAACTTTTCTGCAGTAACCTCTCCTGCATTCCAATTATCACAGAGTGTAAAATTTTCGCAGGCTCTTGTAATCCGAACAAATTACTACTGCCTTTTTCTCTCGCTTCCTCCCGCTCCAGTAATCTGTGATAATGGGAGATGTGATGTACATTAGCAATGATAATCTCCGTCCTCCCTGTAACCCTTCCTACGTCCGGGGAAGAAGTACCGTCATTTGTATTGTTACTCCTCATTTCGCATTCCTCAACAAAAACAAAACGGACGGATGGAGAAAAGTTTGTATGAATCGAGGCCAAAGGACAACTCTTGAGATCAACCAGCGTGTAGTCTGTGACGTGAATATCGTAAGTTTGGAAAACACTTCGAATTTTATTTTCCAAGCGTTTCCAATTTCCACTAGTTTGTTTCACTGATGATGATGATGATGATAGCGGAGAAAATGATTTCATAAAAAGTTTTGACTTTCCTTCTGTTTCGGTGACAGATTGAGTAAAGGGATCCTCCTGATTAGAATGCTGATGAGATGAAGTTGATGTTTTTGATGGAGAAGTACATTTCTCATCTAATTTTTGCTCATGAAGAGGAACATGATGAAGTAAACTTGGTTTAGAAAATGACTCCTCCTTTGAAATGCCGTGCCCCTTCTCAGAATTTGGTTGTGATGATGAATAGGCTGTTGTGGTTCTTGTTGTTGAAGATGGCAGTGTGGTGGACTCTTTTTGTGTGGCTTGCCTCCCATTTTCCCCATAACAGCTCTCAACAGAGTCATCAGAGGAATGATTTCCATCAAGTTTTTCACTGTGATTTCGAAAATGCAAATCAGAATGGCATATCACTGTCAATCTCATCATCTTAATTGCACCCGACTTGAGGATTTGAACGTTCTTTGATGTGCATGCAAGTGCATCATTAAATCTCACGGTTGATGGGAGCTGTTGCTCTTGCTCTTCTGATGAAGCGCATTTCTTTTCTGAGCTTGCGAAAGCACCCCCATTATTACTACTACAACCTCTCTTATCGTCCTCCTCCTCCATTTCTGCAATGTGATGGGCCAAATCGATTTCCCCATAATAATCATTCGCAGTATGAATTCTTCTATGAGGAGAACTACTCCTCAGATTCCCTAGCTTTCCACAAAATACCCTAGTCTGGTGGCTCTCCTGGGACGCTTCGTTCTCATCGTAAAACTCATCATGAGCAGTGAAACAAGTCGTATTAGCAGTTGCTGGAAAACGACTCTCGTCCAACGCACATTCTTTTCTGTTCACTACACTTTCTCCAGAGAAATTCCCCAGTTTTGTAGGATCCATCTGTTCCAGCTTGGAGGCTGATGATGGTACGACAGGAGGCCCCACACCAATGCCACTAACCTCATCATCTTTTTCATCAAGTTTCTCGTGGAGAGAGGTACACTGAATATTATCATTTCGCTCCCCCTTCTCTTTTCCCAAAACATTTTCCTCTACGGTTGGAGTAACTGTACACTTTCTATATTCTATTTGCTGGACCCGAGTGTCACACCGAAACACGGAGGGGCCATCTGCAGGAGCAGTTAGGAGGGAACAGCGCACAAGAGCTCGCCGCCTTCCTTTGTATAACGGAACTGCAATAAACTTCTCATCCCTCCAACTATCACCAGCAACTTCCGGAAGATAGGATTCTGGTATGTAACCCACTTGGAAATTATTTATCTTAGGTGTCAGACTAATGACTCTCATATTTAAATACTCGGCAATAATATATTTAAACTAGTGGTTTCCATAACACCGTAACAAACACGAGGTAAAAAATACTGACGTTTCTGGTATTATTAGATTACAAGTCTAGTGGCAAATTAAAGTGCAACAATAATAATTTCAAATAAATTATTTATAATAATAAAATTACGTTAAAATTGACATTACATCCTACGAGACAAACAAATCCAACTTGTAAAGTAAATGCACACGTGTTTCACAGGTTGCTAGACAATGCTAAAGCAGCTGACTGCCGCTATTTTGCGGATTGCCCTTGTGGTGCCTACGCAGCGCCTTTGTTCTCTCATGTTTTTTCGCAGCCTGAGCAAGTTGGGCTAGAAATATTTGCAAATAAATGTGCATAATATGAATGATGATCAATGTTGCATGCAAACTCGTGTGTTTTGTATAAATCTGAGTCAATGCGTGAATTAACATTATATTTACATTTGGACAGTTTAATAAATATAATTCTCAGAAGAATATTTTTTATTTTAAGTTAAATTTTTAGCCAACATTTTAAGTTAATTTATTATTGTCATCCCTTGCAAACTGAACAAATTTGAATTGATTTTATTTCATCGTTAGCTTTCTGTCTTGGTTAGAGTCTAAGAGGTTTGGTGTCCCGGAACTTTTCAAAAATTTTTACAAACTGTATCTTAAAACGCCGATTATTCATAATTCATTTATTACGCCAATTCTAAATATAATAGATGGTTTAGGTATAGGGCAACTAAATGCTGTGTAATTTTTGTAGTAGAAATGATCATGTTTACACAGAATGATTATTTGTTTTTACTAATCATGTTTGTCCGAATTCGTTGAAAGTTATTAATGATTGGCATGAATGATTCCTCTCTTTTTTCTAATTAATATATATATTACGACATTATAAGTCATGTTCTGTGGGATGTATGGGATAGATAAAGGGAGTTTCATGCAGTTATATTAATTAAATTAAGTCAGATGTTTAATGTTCTATAGGCTAGCGTTTGGTGCGTATGAAAAAGATTATGAAGAATACCTGACTTATACTGATAGTCATGTATCAGGTACCCTTAATTGCAATTTTCGACGCATGAAAATGATGTTTAAACACTATAAAAATGGTACATTGCATAGAACACGTACTGTAAATGTATTTAGTTTAAAAAAGGATAAACTGCATACTAATTCATGTTGCCTTATCTTAAAACTTTATTGTGCTATAAATGGCCCATTAATTCAAGTTGCTATACATATGTTGTGCGTTTTTTGAACCTCCAATTTTAGTGATTTCGGCCCTAGAAAACTATTCAAACCAAAAACTACCTACGTGTGTTTTGCTTTCACGTTCAGTTAAAGAAGATTTCATTCAGTCATTAGCAATTTTGGATAGGCTCATAAATTTTGTAATCAAAATCTCATCATGTTATCTATTCTTCACATTAACTTCATACTTGTTAATTAGTAGATATAAAAGTGGTGAAGCCTTTACTTCACTAATTAATGTCAAGTTAAGCATTGCATTAATTCGCGTAACTTGTCTGCAGCCGAATAATCGAAAAGTTGTTTAAATTAATACTAAAAGATATTATGATTATCTATGACATAAAATGCATTAACTAGGTTTTTACAAAATTAAAGTATTTGCACAGCTTTACTTTGTTTCAGTTTCATGTCATATTTTATGACTTTGGCCTTCTCGTACTTCCCTTGTAAAACTTTCCGCGCACGAGTGCAAACAACCCTACTGCATTTAAGTTACTGCGAATTTTCGTAGAAAATAATGAACGCAACTATGTAGATTTATTCCTTCTCTCACTTTTAGAGGAAAATTGTAAATAATTAGGAATTTCACGTATTCGCATATTTTAAATGCTTCTACAAAAATCGCTCTAGTTTAGATGAGCACCTTGGCATTGTATAAAATTAAAAAAGATAAGGTGGTTTTATTAAATTTTATCGTATACATGCTTACATAGGTAGATACTTTCATTTTTCTTTTAACTAATGTAAGTAGGTATTTACTGGCTAGACATAAAATAAAATGAGAGTTGGCAAATTCGATAGACACGTGGTACTTAACATTTTGAGGGATTTTAATTAAATTACCTACGTATTTCTTTAAATAAAAAGCAGCTACAATAACTTGGCTAAAGAATTATAGACTTGAGAGGTAGAAGGCATATTCTGCCAGGAATTATATCAGGTGTGTTTATATAGCATAATTTCCAATATGCAGCAGAACTGACTCAAGGTCATAGTTATTTAAAATTGTTAAAATCCAAAAGAAATTTAGGCAACTGGGTCTTAATTTCCAAAAAATACAGTAGGTACTGACCTAATCAATTTTTCTGATGGTGCTACCATAGTATCCTCTCATTATCTTTTTCAGAAGAAGATGGTCTTACTCTTACAACAGGGAAAATGAAATCAGTGTAAAAAAAATATTAGACAAAAAATATACCACTAAAATTACCAGTATTTGGCAAATTACTTAAGTGATGCCTGTCTTCAATAGATCAAATTATTTAAATGCATCTAAAGCAAGGTTCATGTCTTTCTCATTTATATCAACATTTATTTTCCTCAATTTTGTCCGTTCCATAAGAGCAAGTTTTTGTCCGCTTCAGAGACGTTATTTCTGGAGACGGGACCGAAATACTTGACAGTAGCCCTAGTAACATAATATAATATCATCAAACATTTTGTATTCATGTCATGACTGTTCACAAAGAATGTGAATTAGATAAAATCGAACGCTTAGTGTATAGTAATTTATGAAAATTGTAGTCAAACTGTCCTTCCATAAATAAATTATTCCATTTTATTGTTTACAATCCACAAGTGGAGGTATTCTGTTGATTATACACTAGTGCGGAATAAGTATCTACGCATTTCTATGTTAGCTAAGTAATACGTAATCGAATATTTCTGTAACGTCCAGATACCAGAGAAAAACTAATGTTAAGATCCGTGATATATTATGCTTTCTGGAAAGATTTTGAACCGCGTAGTAAATATCTTTTTTCCATGGAGATAATCTTAAATCTTTATTCTTTTAGTTTTCTTGGTACCTAACGATAACAATGTGGACTTTGACCCGTCATATTTGTTATGGATTAGTTGATTAATTTGACATTAAGAATTCTCACCTGGCCTGAATAGAATAAATTACCTGTTTACACACTGGTTTTACGGCACCAACAGCGACCTGAGTGAACAAATGTACTTCAACTGCCCTTCCTCACAGAGTTTAATTTTGAAACATGTAATAGTTATGTAAATTCTTTTTGGTAGAATCACCAGGTGGTTATCAAGCTCAAAACTCATTTGATTTTGATAGAACAAAAATAATTCAACGTCTGCTTTCATGATATAAAAATCATATTCAAGAGAAACTTGTTTCTGACTCCTGGACAAATTTGCATTTATTCTATACCCGTGACATGGAGAAAATCTACCATACGGGTCATCTAACTTTGTCCAAGAATAAGAATAAATAGATGTCTAATATCCATCAGTTATCTCAAACAATGTCTGAAATTGTAGAGAGTTTCGAAGCAGAATTTTCAGGTACCGCCTTTATGTAACCGAAAAATTGCCAAAATTTTGTTCTGATATGCAAGGTGCACAGTTCTAACCCAATGTCATGCTGTCATTTTTTTAAAACAAGTTGAAATTAGAGATTCTGATTGACCTGAAGAATATAGTATGTTAACCTGTTCCAACAAAACAGGTTTCACTTGGTCAAATACGGTCCATTTTCAACAACATTCCAATACAAATTCCACGATGCATTAATTCAGCTGCATCGAATTCGATACTATTATATTTTATCACACATGTGTGAGCATCGGGGTAAATGTTACAAGCTTACCCAGACTAGATAACAAGTGCCATGCAAATCTTTAAATGTGATTGTGGTTATTGATCGCAGTAATGCTTAAAGTTACTTATATATAGAAAGGGCATACTAATGACAAATCAAAATACAATAAACCCGTTTTCACCCTCTTGGACATCTATAACTTATCATGTTGTTCCAGTTGCTAGGCACAAATACACGTGACCATAAAGAAGCCACTTTTCATAAATAAATGCGTCTCATAAATGCAAATCAGGAAGAGAGTCCATTCAAGTCTAGATCTTATAAGACTAGTCCGGAAAAGCATTAGAATTCTGTAGAAGATGAAAGGAGTGTCATCATTTGGATTCCATTAGGTACAACGCTGACTCAGCCTAACCTGACCACTTCTGCTCAAATATACAAAACGTACTTACATTTGTGATAAGCTATGAACTCGAGTAATTCCAGTTTTTTTTCAAAGAAAGGACTGAAAGGTAAGTGAATTCCTGCTTCGGTCCCAAACCAACCACCATCCACCAGTCAGCCAAGTGTGAGATGGCCTACGTGCATCAAATTTTACGTAACTGAAGAGGATCAACAAGAATAAAAATTCCCTATAGCGTCATCATAAGACGGTTCTAATGAAACATCTTTTTGCATAAAAGACACTCAACTTCATTTATATTTCATCGAGTTCCAAAGAAAAGTAAAAAAATATCCGTCTATAAAAATCTTAAAGATGAAAACTACTTAAAGTATTATTGTATGTACATTTAATGTATCTCATTGAAGAAGAGGAAGCAAACTAAGGGACAACACAAATTAGTATACCTTATACCTCTATAAATTTTTGTTGATTACAAACAATCTCGTATATACAGTGGACAAGTTTCCTCCAAGGTCAACCACTCTACACTTTCCAGAAACGTTTTGAGCTTTTGAGTCAACAAAAAATGAACAGCATGCAGAAAATTTCTGGTCGTCAACTAGCGCAATAAAAAAAATTGCATGTGACTTCAACCCAAGTTTCTTCATCCCTGTTTCTTGCCAATTTCAATAAGCTATTATCTATGATTATCGAGAATGTCGATTCCTTTGAAATCTACAACACATTGGTTTTTTAAAACAGCCTAAAAACCTCTTATTACTCAACTCGTATTTCGTCAGAGAGAAATTACTGTCTTGATTATATTTATGCCCAGGTTGAAAATAAGATCCACCTTGAGTTGATCATCAGGATGATGTTGTCTCATAGGATAGTTTTAATACCAACTTTAATTTCAGCAGAAAATCTTCTTTGCTCAACCAACTTTTTGACCGTGGGCCAATGGCAAGAGTGCATTCAAATATTTGAATGCAATCAAGATTTTCAGCGTGTTCTGGAGGAAACCAGTAAAACCACAATATTACTCAGATCCAGTATTGTGGTCAGCACCATAACGCAACAACCAATTAAAATATATCCCTTTCCTACGCAAATGATTTCCCAATAAGAGTTACTCGTACATTTCATTCTGGAAATGGTATTTTGAGGAAATTGTATATGAGCAAGAAGGAAAATGATAAGAATTGAGAATGATTGTCTTGTCGATATCTGCACACTAATTGTATCGCGAGTAACCGCAAATGAACTTCCCACATGTTGACTCATCCTAAATAGTTTAGCTCACTAACGCCATCGCAAGTAACCTAAGGGGTGTACGTGCGTCCAGTCACTTAAACTTTAATGGAAAAGAAATTGCGGAAGGAAGTGTTAAAATAAACGATATAGCAGCTATATTGTATTTGTGTGCATAAGTTAATTTTTTGCTCTGGAATTTCATAGCTGGTGCCGTACAAGCGTATGCATCACATGTCCATAATCCACAAGTGGATGTTGTCCTATCCTTCCTCCTTCTTGGGTCTTTAAACAAAACAGTGCAAAATATTATATGCCTCATATTTCTTCTCTGTCATGGCCAGGGTCAAGCATGACAAATCTTTGTTTGTTATTTTTTGGGAAGAATTGTCAGTAGGAAATGTTGGTGCTCGATATGTCACAAAAAGAGCCCAGAAGTGATATTCACCCAAAGTCTAGACTTAGGGAGTATCTTTCCACTCCCTACGAATTTGCAAGTTTTTTTTAGTCCCTTGTGCTAAAATACACGATGTAAAATATGCGTTCTAGAAGATCCCGCAGCAGAAGAGATGCTGTTTTTACCTTTTACTATTGCAAATAGACACTGGATTCGGCAGAAATCAAGCTTTAGTTTAGGTACCTTTTGGTAAATCCTTTCGCTTGTACGCTTCACATCTTCAGGTTCATGATCATTTTTTAAGATTATTTTTTAGAGGAATAATAAAAAGTAACTCATGGGTTTTGACGACGATGCTACAAAAGATCAAGAATAGAGTATGGAAGGGATGACGCATAGTTCTTGCTAACTTGCAATTTAGACCGTGTCTAGATAGACCATAGTAGCGTATCAAGACGCTGAATAGGTTTCATATATATTCGAAGATGCAGATAGTTTGCTCCTTAGTACTCAATCGTGATACCATTTAGATATCATATTGGAGCTAAGCACTTCAAACGAATTTAACTCATTAGAGATTTAAGAGTTGTCGGATTCTAAAGTGGGTCTGAATTTCGCGAGGGAAAAAATTTTTCGCGTTAGTTTTATCAATCATTCCTCATTGAGAATTCTTCAGTTGACGCTTCAGTGAATTTTTTTCTGTGAGAAGTGCCGGGCTAAAAACACGCTGTTTGATCAGTTGCCATTGACTAAGCAAACAATGAAGTTGTTCCGCTCTAGTAGGTTTAGGTACGATTAAGGATAAACGTAGACTTTGTTCTTTAGAAGAGCGTTACTGGTGAAGTAGGTGAAATTTGAAAGATTTCTAGAAGAAACTTTTCTCCTAGATTTTTATATTTATTCATTAGTTCTAGAGTTTGCGAATCGCGAAACCTTATCATTTTGATAATTTTACTTAAACTCGAGTTTTGCATTGAAAGTAAAAGTGAACAAAATGAAGCTTCCTCCGGAACCAGAGATTTGTATCATTGGAGCAGGGTAAAGTGAAAATCTAACGCTTTGATATTAAAACCAAATTCAAACATAAAATATATCAACGTTTTTAAACCTCTATAAAGATTTATTTTTTTAAACTTCAATAATTTAGATTTGCTGGGCTGTGTGCTGGCATTCAGTTAAATTTGCATTGAAAGTAAAAGTGAACAAAATGAAGCTTCCTCCGGAACCAGAGATTTGCATCATTGGAGCAGGGTAAAGTGAAAATCTTACGCTTTGATATTGAAATCAAATTCAAATATAAAACACATCAACGTTTTTAATCATCTCAAAACAGTGAAATATAAATATTTATTTTTTAAACTACAATAATTTAGATTTGCTGGGCTGTGTGCTGGCATTCAGTTAAAAGAAAAGCTGAACTTGACCAGATTTACCATTTTCGAAAGTAACTCTGAAGTTGGAGGGACTTGGTACGTTAATTCATATCCAGGATGTGCTTGTGACGTGCCCAGCCACCTTTACAGCTTTTCTTTTGCACCAAAAGCAGGTATGATATGAACATATAGCAGCGAGACTAGTAAAGTTGAAATTTTCTCTACAGATGGATAAGGTAAGTCATAAAATTCTTGATTTTCTTGTAAAGATTGGTCAAAGCACTACTCATCCCAGCCTGAGATTCTGGAGTACATGAAAGATGTAACCGCCCAGTATAATCTGTATCCACACATTCGATTTCAAACTCGTGTGGAGACTTTAACCTGGGATGAAAGAATCTTGAAATGGATTGCAGTTACGTTTGACACCCACTTAGGAATCAAAGAGACTCATCATTTCGATTTGGTGATTAATGGAACTGGAATGCTCAGAATTCCTAACTATCCTGAAGAGTTTCGTAACTTTGGGGGCGAAGTAATCCACTCGGCAGAATGGAATCCAAGTGCGGATCTTCGGGGGAAACGTGTTGCGGTTGTTGGGACGGGGGCTAGTGCAATTCAAATTGGTATGCCTACTTAACCAAACTTATCCTACAGTTGCATCTACTCCTACCCAACCAATTTCCTTAACGCTTTGTTTCATTAAATAGTGCCGGCTATAGTGAACACTGTAGGGAAGCTAACGGTTTTTCAACGTCGTGCTCCATACATCATGCCAAAGCTTCAATTTGAATACCCTGATTTTGCAAAATGGGTTCTCCAAAATATACCAGGAGTACGATGGATGACTAGGGCAACTATTTTCTGGCTGCAGGAACTTCTCCACCTAGGATTTAAACACAAGACGATTGGTGCTAAAATCACGGAAAAAATAAGTGCAATTCATAGAAGATCACAGATCCTCCATGATCCATACCTACGAAAGAAGATGACCCCTAACTATGAATTTGGATGCAAGCGTATCTTGCCCTCTAATGATTACTACCCTGCTCTTCAAAAGTCTAACGTTGAGGTGGTTGCCAACAAGATTAAGCATGTGGACGGCAATATCATCACCACTGATACAGGAGCGGAGATCCCAATTGATGTAAGTTTACATTAAGCATAATCATTTGTTATTAAATTATTACAGTGTGATTGTTGCGGTTTCGAAAATAATTACTTTGGGGATTACGCAAGGTGTTGATTTTAGCTACGGGGTATAAAGCCCATGAATACTTTGCCCCAATGCGAATTTTCGGAAAGCATGGCGAAAACATCTTAGACACCTGGAAAACCAAAGGACCAACTACATACATGGGCACTGTGAGTAACTCTCTGCCCAACTACTTTACCCTTCTAGGACCGAATACTGTAAGTCTTCATATTTTTAAAAAGATTCTATGAGCCATTGCACCGAATTTTTCTAAAACCGGGTATTATTTTATAGGGACTGGGCCACAGTTCTGTGGTGTTCATGATTGAATGTCAAGTAAATTGGATGTTGAAGGTGATTGAAGAGATGCAAAACCGCAATGCGACCTACGTCAACGTAAAGCAAGAAGCGGAAAACGAGTTTATGGACTTTTACGATACTGCTCATAAGTCTACAGTTTGGGGCAATGCGAACTGTGGTAGTTGGTACGTGAATGCAAAAGGGAAGATTACTACTCTCTGGCCACAAAATCTGGTTGCTTTTTGGAAGCTCAGCAAAAGTCTTGAGCCTGAAGTCTTTGACTTCAGATAATGATTTAAAGCTCATCTACGCAGAAAGGACAATAACTGAAGAAAACTCGTTTTCGTTTTATACGCTGAATAAAGACCAACATTAATCTGCGTACAAGGATAATACCTAATTTACATGATGATAACGTTCCTCCTACATTGCTCGTTAAGATTTGTAACTCCTTAGGTCCTATTGCAACAAAAAAATTGCATGCAAACATTTTTAAGGTAGAAGTAGAAATTATTTTAGAATTTTTGGACTCATTTTAGATACTTAAAATATTACTTCGCATTAATTACCAAGTATGTTAAGTTGTACGTGTAAGTTTAACTTACAGTCTCGGTGACGCATTGTAACAACCTAAATATTACTCGTACACACCAAAAATCCTTCCTGTACGTAATAAAGTTTATATTATTCTTTACCAAAAGCCAAGAAACTATACCTATTGCTTACCAACACGTCCAAATTTAGTGCATTACCGTTAGCTTCTTCAGCAAAGTATAAAAATAACCTTGTAAGAAAGTTGCTGCATAGCTCATCATCATAATCGTACGATGCATCTTGGTATCGCTACATCAATGTAAGAAAATGGCACTTGTAGCAAAGTTTATGCTACACAAGTCTTTCATTCAATTTGAGGAGTACTTAACAATGCATCTCTCTTAAAACTCATAATCTTGATGTTGATGAGGAACGGAAATGTCTTGAAAGGGATGAGTGAGTATTATTATGTGTGATCTTAGTTTTAAACTTTAAACCTTCGATTTCATGCATTTTGGATGTTTATGCATTATTTACTGAAAATGTGAACGTGTGTTTGATTGTAGGTCAAAGATGAAATTTAATTGAACAATGAGACTGGAGAATATAGAAAGTGAGAAATATGGGTTTACCTAATTTTCCATCATTATAATGTTGACCTAATTCCCTATTTTAGAAGAGTTGGATGATTAGAGAGTTAACTTCATTGCTTAGATGACCCTTTTGTTTAAATTACGATTTCTATCTAGGGTAAATGTGATGTATGGAATATGTGCCAGGCTGGAGGGTACACTTTGCTCTAGACGTTGATCAGAGAAAGACTGTTCCTCTCCAGAATTTTTTCGGTAGTGAATTTGAAAAAAATAGTCAAGATGCAAACTATTTACACTTTGATTGTATTTGGAAGTGTGTGTATTTGCGTGTCACTCGGGGCCAGTACTATTGCGAAAGATGCACCTGCACTGGTTCAATCTATTATTGAAGAAAAGGAAGGCACTAAAGGATGGGGTAATTTGGAATTAAAATTGGAGTTTTTATACTTTATTTTAAGTTTAGAATTGAAAATTTATTATGATTGTTTCAGGGCGACCTCCTTTCCTTATGCCACCTGGTATCCCTACCGTTTTTGGAAATGCGTCATCTAATGGAAACGTTGGAGCCTTGTTTGCTATCAACAACAGTACTTTAACAGCCATTTCTGGACCGGAACAAGTTGCCCTAGCAAGTCTAAACTCAACTGCTCTTTACTATGCCGCACCCATTAATCAAACTGACGCCCAAGTCGACCCAAATACTGGTTGGACCTCCTCGGGAAACCTAGCTGGATTTACGGTTACAGCGCAAGAAGACACCTCTGCTTATGCGGAAGGTGAATATATTCAGTTTATCAATCATGGGGGCTCCTACGCAACTGGATTTGGCGAAAGTAATGCTACAGGAGCAACTTTCAACCCTGGTCAAGGCTGGGGAAACGGCTGGAACAAGAGTCCTGTAGCGGTCAACGTGGATGAGTCAAACAAAAGTTCTTAAACTAGAAATATTTATGTTCCCTATTAATTTATTATCCGTATCGTGTTTCTATTTATTGAAAGTTATTTATACTTATGCATTAATTCCGAAATAAATCAGTGATGTTAAATTCACTGCATAAATGATCGAAGTAAACGTGATATATATTTTGAGTTAACATTTAATATCGGAAAGTCGTAATAAAAAGTGAAAGGTGGTTGTTAGGAACTCATTTTGAAATTTGGGTCAGTCTAAATGCATCCCAGAAAGAAGCATCCCAAAATTTAGATGAATACCTTTACGCAAACCGCGAACATGTATGATTTTAGTATTGTTTTGGGCAGAAAGGAACAGTGACGGGATTCATTTTTAAGTCAGAGTGTAGCCACTAATAAATCATGAAATCGATACCAATAGCATTAGTTTGTCTCAGCATTAGCTATGGATTTCCGCTGGGACAAGATAAAGTGGATATAATATCCACTTATGGATTCAATTTGGATTCGAAGTACAACGGAATGGGACTTCTTAATGGAGGAATCTCTAACTTAAAACCGATTGAATTAACTTTACCGAACAGTACATTAATGCAAGCTCACCAGCTTGGCGCCTACCCATCAGGGTTGAGTTCTGGAATGCTATCCACTATGACAAGCCTGCAGTCACAAGGATACATACCAAACTTTGGAAATTCGATCCTGCCTGCTTTTTCTGGAGTATTGACCGCCTCAGGTATTGAGCTAAAACTAATCATTTATAAAATAAAAAAGTAACAATGGTAAAAATAACTAGAATTTGCTCTCCAAAGAATCTGCTCCAGTACCAACTCCAACGGTATCAATGGGAGCATCTCACCTTATGGATTCAGGTATTGTTTTAGATTAACCTCTCTAGTAATTTCAAATTGAAGTTTAATGCTTTTCCTAATAACCGTGAATAGCTCCAACTCACGAAGAAGATACAGTTTTAGAACCAATTTCTCTTCACATGGATTCTGGAATAGCTCCAACCAATGACCAACTTGAAGATTTCACGCCATTGTTAGAATTGGAAACATCTCTGGAAGCTAATTTATACTCAGGTACTTTGGAAAAAATGTATTCACTAGAGTTAATTCTTGCAGGTAATGAGTAAACTTAATAAAAATTAATTTTCTGAAGACCCGATGGAAACATTATCTATGGAAACAACCCTAAATGTAGACTCAATTGGGACAATGCAATCATCTCATGAGCAGTATCTTCACGTTCTTGCAAGTGATGATGGTCCAGCAATGGCAAACATGGTTTACGGAAGCGATTCGCATTATGGTCTAAGTGGAAGTTCAAGTCAGGAAACAAATGGAAATCAAACAGAAGGTCCGAGTTTCAAACCTAAATATGAACCAAAGTTTAAAAATATAAAAATAAATATAAACTAAACAAATCCTCATAGGTAGCCAAGATAGTGTCGGACATTTAGAAGGTGGTACATCCCAACTGTACAACATAGCAACGATGGGTGGTGAAAATCAAGCGATCGTAAATGGCTTCTCAGACGCCGTAGGATCAGGCTCTGCAGTTCATCAATCTACATCAAACATCATCAGAGAAGAATAAACTAATGAAAGTAACTAAACAGCATTTTATTTATTGACTTCAACCCAACACTTTACCTCAACTTAATTTGATCGATTGGCTTTTTCATTATAACAATGTAATCAACGTACTATAAAAGCTATTAATTGTAACATAGTGTCTTCTATTAGTAAAATATTTATATTGAAAGCAAAAAGAGTGAAAGCAAAATGCAATAAAATTCACGGTCCTGTGCATTTCTCACAGTTCCCCAAGTATAAAATATCTCCCATTTTCACTACATCTAGCGTTAACTTACTAGTTAGCATAATGGGAAGTATGTAAAACTGCATTAAAAAATTGGTGGTCCACTTAGCTCGCGCTACAGTAGCGTATTACAGTCGCGGTCACTAAAAATGCTAGTACATACTTAAACTAGTTAAGAATATAGTTACTAAATGTAGTTACTATATGTTACATAGCAAACGTTGAAATATTATGCACCCCAAACTTTGGAGTAGGAGTTTATCCTCCAGTGAAGACTTAAATGGTTAAATGTGACCAGCAGGATTCAAACGATCCTTTACATCCTCACTATCTTGAGAATGGCCTTTTCCTGAGCTTTTTCCTCGCATAAAGTCAAAACAATTTTTATAGGCAGTGTCCCCAGCGCCAAAGCGCTCGCCATCATCGATGGTTTGTGGCATTTCCTTGTGCAAGGTTTCTGGAAGGAATAGTGTCAAAATTGCGGAAGCCAAGGCGACGCATCCAAAGATTATTGTTGGTAGTTCTTTATCCACAGAATCCTTCAAGGAAATAAAATTCAGGGACTAAGCAAACGTAACAGTATTTGCTTGGTGAAATATGAAATGTCAAAGTACCAAAAGTGTCAGGAGTGGGGTGAGCATTCCGCTAAACCTGGCAGCAGTTGCACCGAAGCCCACTAAAAGGAAATTACATAGCGATCAGTCTATAAGTTCAGTTTCATGTATTTAATGATTTAAAGTGATACAGTCACAGTACAATACTCAACTACTTTACCTGCGGAGTTTCTCACGACTGGTGACGCAAGAAGGTAATAAAAAAATAATTTGATTATTTTAGTACACTATACAGTATTACTAAATTGGCACGTGGGGTAATTGAATACCTGTTGGGAATAATTCGGCGGTGTAGTTGTAAATGATAGCGAAACTGCCGGCAATCGCAAGTTTACCAATGAGAACCAAAGATGTAACAGCAAAACCTGTAGATTTGAATATGGTTCCAAAGTGAAAAAAAGAGATTTTCAAATCAAACTGGAAGTAATATCGCATGGCTTACCTTTCGGAATGAATGCCACAATGATGCAGGCGAACCCGCCAATAAACATTAGGAACGAGCATAAACATCTTCGGCCAGTAATGTCGACGAAGCAGATGACGATAAAATATCCTGGTAACTCTGCAAGGCCGACGAGAAACAACATCAAAAATGGATTTCCAAACAGATTACCCGTGTTCAGTGACAAGCCTGAAAGAGTAAAATTACATAGGCATTTTGCATCTAACTGAACTAATATAAATCTGAATAAGTTTTTAATTATCTTAAGGTTTTTTTCAAACTACCATAGTAGACTAGACTGTTGCTAAACCAATTAAATGCCACGTTTAATGTCCTTCGTCGGAGATTTGGCGTCTTGAATAGGTCAGAAATGCCGTAGGAGGGTCCTTCACTATCTTCACTGCTCAAATCGTTTGACAGACTTTCGGCTCCTTTTAGTTCAACCTTGTCATCAAATCGGATGCCGTTGGTAACTGCAGCTTTCTCAGCGATTTGGATTGCTATTGGGGAAATTTGAGATATTGCAATAATTAAGTAATTTTCTCGTTAAGAATTTCCCAGAAACTACGGAGTATAAGTTTTACATACCTTCTTTCCTTCGTCCTTGACCCCAAAGCCAACGAATGGACTCATCGACCAACCTAATGATCATAGTTTATTAGCGCAATCACATAAATTTTTAAATCTTTGGTTTATGTATTCTTCTTCTTACCACCAATGCCCAATCAAGCAGAGGCTGTGCAAGGCCAAAACAGTTTGCAGGATTGTAATATTCTGCAAGTAAATCTAAATATTAGGAATCAATGCTACAAGATTTCATTAAAAAAGTCCGTTTACCTTAATAAAGTAGCCCCAGACAGCATCCAGCTGACAAGAAAAAATAAAGAGTTCATTAATAAGAATTAATTTTAGGGAACTGTTTAACTTAATTTTAGAGAAGAACAATTAAACATGGCATTACCATCACTCCCAAGGCAAAAGCTGCGCTGAAGGCAGTTCCTAAAGTACAAAAAAAAATAAAAGTCAGCAACTCATTTTATCTCCAGGGGGTTTCCATGGTGATTATAGGATAATAATATGAATACCCACCGCAAAGAGTTCTTCNAATATGAATACCCACCGCAAAGAGTTCTTCGACTCGGACCGACCAGCTCCATTGCTAATAATTAAATTTTCACACATTATAAAATTATATTAACGTAAATGAAACATTCACAAACGCTACGATTAATATTTAATATTTCAGAAATCGAAAAAAAAACAAATTTTATGGTAAAAAAGTTAAGTCCGGAAAGTTGCATTAGAATAAGAAATTAAGGAATCCAGAAAAGTGCAGCAAAGAGAAATGAGTCATAGAGTGAATTCACATTGAAAATTATTTGAAAATTGAAATCTGTACAGATTACATTAATCTGCATCAATGGACAACTAGTTTTAAGTAATATTGTCAGACTAGTATTGAACTGTTTTCACTTACTCAACACGAATCCCGTGACGTAGGCACCTCCAGACCCAAAACATCCATAGATTAGGAGCGTTCCACAGTAAACGTAAAAGTTTGTGACAAACGCACAAGCTAATCCTGCGATTAGCTGAACGATGCCGGAGACATAGAAAATTGTCTTGCGACCGTATCTAAAACAGTCAATGTTTTTTATCCGAATGAGTCTTAATTTTAATATGCATGAAATAAAACATAATAATGTTTTCTTCTTACTTATCAGCCATAGGACCTAGAATGAGAGCACCGAGAAGAACTCCACCCATGTAAAAACTTTGGAGAAGCGCTCTCCAATACCTTTGATCGCATACCAGGTCCCACTTTAATAAAGATTCATAACCAAATTACAATATATATTAATTTATCATGGAGAACATTAGTAGATGGTTCAGTAAAATATTTACAGTGAAAACTCTAGACTCCTTCTGATATGTGGTATCATAGACATATTGGTCACAGGTCGCGGTGCTATTAGTAAGCCCTTCGAATTTACTGCAACTTTCCACGTTGTTTTCACCATTTAATGGGATGTAAGGCCTAAGGAGATCCGTATCAAACGTTCCATCCCCAATGGAAAGGTTGGAGCCATCTATTTCTTCAATGTAACACCTGCAATTTCAAGCCAACGATACATAGTTGAATCACATGCCAAGTGCGAAATAATTGAGCTTCCAAGTAATC
>JAANSQ010000779.1:0-19199 GCA_036850885.1 Lepidocyrtinus dapeste | reverse complement strand
TATAGTGCAGAGTCGATATCTGATCTTATCCTGTTTTTCGTAGTTTTCTGTCTTGGTATAGTAACCTTCAACATGAATCCTATTCATTTTTTCTATCTTATCCTAGTGTCTCACTTTTCTAGATGAAAATCTCTTACATCGGTTTCGCCCCGTCTTATAGGCTATTTCTAAGAACGGAACCTTTTTTACAGCCTTTACTCTTTCCGACTCCCTTTCCATCATGGAAAACACAAAACCCTTCCGCTGTTTTCATTTCCTTCGTTTTACTGGCAAGCCCAAACATTTTTATGCCATAAAAACTGTGAATAGCCTGTCCTCTTCTACGAAGTAGGAAACGCATTAGTCCTACTTTGTATTGAATAAAACTGTTTCGTACAATAGTGCTATGACAGTTGAATCACTTCAATGTTAGACAAGAAATACAGTACATGAATGTATTACTTACACACTTTGATGAGTTTGGAAAAAATCTGTAGGATAACAACTTTC
Organism: Lepidocyrtinus dapeste; assembly: GCA_036850885.1. Lineage (NCBI taxonomy): Eukaryota > Metazoa > Arthropoda > Collembola > Entomobryomorpha > Entomobryidae > Lepidocyrtinus > Lepidocyrtinus dapeste. The sequence goes on along the minus strand of JAANSQ010000779.1, from coordinate 18,710 downwards.
CCCATATGTATATGTGTACTTATGTTAGTCACAGGATTTTACTTCACCTCAGTATCCCATTTCTTTTCCTATTTTAGAGAGGAAGAAGAGGAAATAGGAAATCCGATTTTTATACGATAAAAACTGAAACACAAGAAAAAAAATGCATTTGAGGGAGGCATGGAAAATGCAATGAAATTCTTTCCTGGAAATTGCCTTCGGAGAAATGACCTGGTCTGATTCATTTGAAATGTTCTTTTGTATGCGTAATATTATTGTACAAATGTAACTCACTCTCCCTAAAAAAATTGGCCAATTTAACGCAAAAATCTACTGCAATAAAGCGCAAATGTAGACTGCATATGCCCAATAAATTAAATGCCGTTGTAATTATTGCAAAATCACACAAAAGTATTTTCTGCATTGAAATAAAGAAAACGAGAGAAAGCATTTGAAAGTCATTTGTCAGTGCAAAGAAATTGTAAGCACTAATATAAACCATTGGCACAATCCTCCATATCTTGAGTTGAGGTGATTTACCTTGCGTTATTTAATAAAGGCGATTGCAGCTGGAGGGGCCTTTCAGTTTCATTCACGTAAAATATAATAGTGCGGGAGAACATTGCATTTTGCTTTGAAAATGACGATGAAATTGATGATGATGGTGATGGTGGTGGTTGCTCTCCTGCTCCTGGCACCAGTGAACTATAAATAGTGACCAATGACAAGGTGACTGATTAGCCTTTTTATGTAATACATCGTTGCTCCCTGTTCTCTCCTTTCTTCTTTCATTCATTTACTCAGACATTCTACGAAACTTGTTTTTTCCCTAGCTTTAGGCCTTTGTTCCTGTCCAAACAAACCAGTGTTGTTCTTACCGTCTTTCATGAAGTAAATGGTCTGGTTTGTTGTTTTCTTGCTCTTCTCAAGCACTTTCTTCCAGAAAGAGTGCAACGTACATAATATGGATAGGTTTTTTATTGTTCCCCGTCTACTATTTATTTGCTGTCATTGTCGTGATGAGAGCATGAGAACTTGAGTTGAAAAATAGGGACGGAACTAGTTTCAGGAGAAAGAAAGGAAAATGTGTAATAAAGCACGTACTCAGCAAACCCGTTTATGTGAACGCTACCTGCACCAGCATCGCCCTCATCTACATCCTTATTTCATTTTCATTTTGTCAGGCTTCAGAAAAAGAGAGAAAGTCAAGTCATAATAATATTCATAAATATTCCTGGGTAAGCAGATTGAGGTTGCTATGTCCTGAAAGCAATGTACGCACTCAGAACATAGGTATCATGCACCTTTCGAAAAACTTTTGACTCCCCTCAGACTACCTCTTGGACGTTGGTGACGGTGACACTTGGCTTTTCATAAAAAGTGAAAGCACACACATTTGATATTGGCTCATAATTGCGAAACTTCCGATTGTTGGTTGCGTGGTACAAACGAAAAACATTTGGGGTGATGATGGAGTGAAAAACTCTACCATATAATTTTTCATATCTGGTATCTTTAAATTCCTTAATATGCCAGCTAGCAATTCTAATCAAATGATTTTTTTTAAATTCAAAAGATTTTAACAATGTTTAATAACTTGCATGCGTTGTGAGTGAATACCCCTTTTTTCTTTTTGACCTGACATTCTTTTAGTTTTATTCCATACAAATATCTTAGCATGTGCGTGCATTTTGCCTTATCTACAGTGTCATTTTTAAGGGTTTCACAGGGTCGGAATACTCACAGATGTGGGAGGTCATGAAACTTTAAAAACTATATTTATTAAGTAAAAATTGTAGTATTTGACTAATGTAATTAAATGAACTAATTGAGTCATCACATACATATCTCATTAGAACATTTATATTTTTCTTCAACTTCTACTTTCATCTAAATTCACCACCTTCCACCCATTCACTTTGCCCATTCACTCAAAAAACTTGTCCGAAAGAAGATAATATGGATGTATTTATGTAAACTTACTTAATGAGTCCCTTTCTGTAATATTTTCAGCTCCAAATGTTTGGCTTCAACTCGCAACTGTACAGCAACTTTAGCGAAGCCGTTTACCGTTCTCATGGGATTGTCGCAATATCTGTTTTACTCCAGGTAAGCAATTTTTCGCTTAAAGTATTTGGATTTAAATTACTCTGTCTAAATATTCAAACCTTCTGATGCAAAGATGATGATGGCCTTTAAAAGGATAATGTGAAAAGTAAGATGGTATGCGATGAAAAGTACGCTAAAGATGAGCTTATAATGAGCAGATTATTACAGCGAGAACATTTGTGTAAATAAGTGTACACTAGGACCGACTCACTTGTTCATTAATTAATTAAGGCTTGCCTTCTCCGAATTATGAAATGTTTAGTAAGAGTGTAAAGGCATTTTTAATGAGGCTATAGGATGTGCATAGACTATAAAAATAAATTGTCGAGGGTGTTACGCTTTAGTTAGTAAAAATGCTTCTGGCTACAAAAATAACTTTACGGTTTACCATACGTTTTGCAACTACAATTCCACCCTTCTTTTGTTTTTCTTACAGATGCAAAATATTTACGGTCAATAGGACTCAAAGATTCTTTCGCTTCTTTTAAATACGTCTATTAAAATGCGCAATTGATGTTTAGAATGATTACTTAATGATGGTAAAAATGCCTAGTGATTTTTTTTTGTAATTCAAGGCCTAAATACGTTATTAATACATATACTTTTTTGAAAACCTATAAATTCTGTAACATGTTCAAATTTGGAGACAATATATTTACTAAACATAATGTTATCAAACATATCAGCTCCTGCATCTTCTTTGTTCATTTTTGAATACTTTTAGGCTTTACGAAATAAAGAAGAACTTTAGCCAAAGATGCCATGCAAGTTCAACTTAAGCCAGTTATTTTTTCCCAGACTGGCGTTTCGTCCTAGTGGGTGGCCTTAGGATAAACTCTGCATTTCTCTCTGGAACACATCAAGAAGACTCTTAATTAGCATATTAATAGCATTCTTCCCTCTCAGGTTTTTTTCTTTTACAGTTGGCTTGTTGTTCCGGCCCCTTTAAAGCAGTAAAAACTTAAGCTTATAAATGTACTTATGCATTACTTCCGCCGCTGAATACAACGCAGAGGTCGTATAATAATATCCCATCCTATTTATTTTGTCATCATGACACGGCACGGTACCCACTCAGCATGCCACCATCACAGAAAACGGTTTCTCAGAAATGAGTATAAACGTTGTGGCAATATGTAATTCGATTTTTATTCCTTGTTTTACAGTAGCAAACATAACCGCAACTGACTTGCAAACAAATTTAAATGTTGTAATAATCCAATCATCGCATAGAATCCAAGCCACCACAATTGTATTCTCTATTTTATTTAAATGGATTTTCCGACGGTTGGCAGTGGGAGTAATAAATAAGGAACGTTCATCTAATGAAAATAAAATGTATAAAAATGTCCTGTTTCATCGTGCAATTTACTTCATTTTAAAAATTTCCCTCCATAAATAAGACGGAAAAGTACATTATACATTTCTTAAAGCAAATTACATTCTAGGTTACATTTTTTGTTTCCCGACGCTAAAAGCTTTACTTGCTACTTTTCCTCATCTTCTTTTCATTTGTATTATCATGTGTTGCACCTACTACAACGTTTTCGTGGACCGTAAAAAATATGTTACTTTGTTGTTTACAAGATAACGAGAAATAAATAGGACCTTTGTGCGATGTTTACATTATTTGTTTTACTCAAATCAAAACCTAGACTTTTGGGGGACTTTTATTCTTCCCAGAACCAAGACAAAAACACGGTACACATTGAAATCTCAGCTTACTAAAGTAAACGCCGATTTTATGAGAATCTACGTAAGTGTCACCTGTATTTCTTTCTGTTGATTATTATTATTGTTTCAGTGGTTCCGATAGGGTACAGCAAATAAATAGCCCGGTGGAATTCCTGTGCCACCTATTCTATTTCCTGTTTGCTTTGGGTTTTCCCTTTAAAATAATTTATTTACCTGGTCCAGTCTCAAGTACTTTTTTCTCTTCAAAGGGAAAAAAACGCCGGCAAAGAAATGGTGAAATATCATGAGCGATAAACATTGTGGGAAAGTTTGAGCTTGCACCAATTCTCCCGTTCCTTTTCCTTAAGCATAAAACTGAGAATGAAACCGGAAAAAAGGAAAGGTAAAGGAAAAACTGTCCTCTCTGTAATTGATTTACGACGCGTTGTAGTTAAACACATGTTTCATGCTATTCATCAAACAGTGAAAAAAAACTTGAAGAAAGGGAGCAGGATGAAAAGAAAAAGCTTCCTATGTCATATTATATCCTTTCTGTTCTACCTTCACTTGATTCTCATACCTTTCAACTATATCTTACTCAATTTGTGCGGCATTATTTTTCAGATGTAGTACGTCTTGTTGTCTTCATTTCACTTTTTTTCTTCCGCTAGAAGGGATGTAAAAAAATGGTGTTTCTCGGTTCAGGAAAATATGCAATGAGGAAAAGCTAACAAAAAATACGTTAATAAACTCTTGTTGTCTTTCGTTTTCTTCGAAAAGGAAGTGTATTTTCTCATGGGAAATTCGCTGAATTATTTTGCTTCCCCAATTCCTTGACTTTTCTCATTATGTGCTGTACTCAAAGTTACATAACGTGTGACGGGAACAACTTATGGCGCATATATCTCATTTTTCCCTTGTACTCCCGTTCTCCAAGCCACATTATTACCCTATGTTCAGTAGACCCTGTTTTAAAAACGGAGGCTTTAAGAAGACAGTGTATGGCACACCTTGATTATACATGGTTTTCTTGAATACGCATAAAAGTAGAAGTGACTCAATTCGTTAGTTCCGTTTTACACTCACCTAGTTTTTATGGTGGCAGCTATTGGCTGAAAAAACTTGTTTTATGATTTTCATCCTATAGTATGTTTTGCTGAACATTCTTGTTTATAGGGTGCACTTTCATATTTCTATGCGGACGAATTTCAATAATCTAATCTTGCAATAAAACCCTTTGTGTCGATTTCTAGGGTGAAAAGTGAAAGAAATCGTAGGCATGAAATATATGTATGATTGGATTTCCCCTTTTTTATCTAGTCCTTATGTAATTTCCTACTCACTGGAGACGTCCTAAGACTTTTTGTCATAAGAATGTAATAGTTTTCTTTTCCTAAGTAGAAACGCAGTGAATATCAAGTTATTATTAAGTGTATCATATATTTTATGAATATTTTATGAGCCGAAAATTGTCGCTTTGCATGTCATAAATTTATTTTACGAGGATTCTCAAAAGTTGTTATGATTTCCTTCCCTTTAACACGTAATCACAGTGAAAATAAAAAATGGTTTAAATATATTCGCAAAAGTCGAACATTAGGAATGTTAATGCTTTACATCTTTCAAACACTTTCTCATAAAGTCCGAGCAATCCACACGTTTCCACCATAAGTTTACATCTTTACTCAAATTAAGTAGATGTTCTTCGTTAAAATCTAAAGGGAAGCCTATCGCCAGTGACAAGATTGTCAGGTACAAAGGGAAACTTTGTTTTTAGTTGAATGATAATGCAATGTAAACAAAGCAAATATTTGGACAGTGAAAGAAAAGCCGTGTTAGGTACTATAGGATCTTGCGCTACTACGCTACTGATGAATGGACGAGTTAATATAGTAACTGTACTCACAATCTATACTTTATTTGGAAAATTGATGTGTTTGATTTACATATAGTACCATCAAAACCATACTTTACATACCTTGAGTGTATGAATTAACTTGGTTGATTTCAACTACTTGTACGTTTAGATGAAAGGCGAAACGCGTAGACATGATTTTTGTGCAAGATCAAACAAAAATAGCATACGTACAATCTCTATATCGTTTTAATATGAAGGGAAAATGGCTAATTTCTATACGATGAATAATGCATGCCCTACTTTACTACTAACAAGTTGTGCGTCAATACTACAACACTTGATTTCTCTGTGTTTAAGTAAGCAGGTATGATTGTTTACGAGAGTCGCTTCATTTTTACGTTGTTAGTTCAAGTTATTCATTTGAATAAGTAAATCAGTGCTTTAAAGTATCTAGAGCAAAAACTAATTTACATACAGATTGAACCCCCTTTTAGGTATCAACTCTTCTCGGTAGTAAATTAGTAAAAGACGCATATCTGCAAATTAGGTAAAAGCAAGTCTATCAACCTTTTTTCAACTTAAGGCTAATGATTATGTTAAGTATTGCTGACTTTGAGAAATTACGTTTTGCTTAACATAATGAAATACATACACAATTAGGATTATTTGAAGTCTGTGATAGTTTCTTCGAAGCGAAATTCTCATGAATAATATGTGCACATTTTTTTCTCTCTAGTAGTACTCATATGTCAAACTGACGATGAGTGAAAGTTACGTGAAAGGTTTACATGCATCGCACAAAAAATTGGGGCAAAGTGAGAATTCATTTAAGTCATATAATGCATGTTGACCGTATAGTTCGGTAGGGATATTTGCCTTTTTCGCGTGAGAGAATCATTCTGTTTGTTTTTATCCGTTTTTCGTGAGCTCACAAGGGTTCCAAACTCCGTAAAAATTTATGGATGCTTTTTAACTACTTTCCTTAACGAAACGGGACCCATCTGAACTTGGAGCGCCTCAATGACGTTATGTATCATTATGTGTCTAGGTAAGCATAATGTTGTTGCTTGGAGTGCGATGTGCGTGTGCACATAATGACAATACAATTCATTCATGAATGACATGAATTAGATTTTGGTTTTGCTCGAAACAGCCTACACCTACGATGCAGCGTACTATGGAGGGTGCAAGGTAGCACTACAAGCGGGAATGCAAACAGCCACGCACTCATATGAAAGCTATGAAACGTCAAGTATTGCATTAGAAAGCGTCATCGTTATACTACTTACAAATATTGACTTTCTGGCTCATGCTACACTGGAGTAGGGGATGCAGGGAAGTTTCTATGCTAATTATATAATATGTGAGTTGCATTGCGTGTTAGTAATGAAACGAAACCTCGTGTGAATTGTATTTATTTTCTGTCTCACTTGCGTGTGTAAAATAATGCAAATTGCAAATTGTGGAAGTGTGGCTGACCAGATTTGCACTGATAGCACGTGTGCAGCAATGTATTTACGATTACTTGAATAATATGTGACCGTGTGGCTTGTTATCATGTAATTTATGAATACCGGAACAAATATACATAAAATTGTTGAACAGCGAATTTTGAATGAGGGAAATGAACAATAACTAATTTGGTTTAGCGTTTAAGTGGCAATTTAATTTAGCATAACTATACTTTGGACTTTTTCACACAATTTAATAACGTTTAATGAATTTGTAAATTTCAGGTTGGAGACCTATCCAACCCGGAACTGCGTCTTTTGACTGATCAGCTAAGCAAAATTACGTTTAGCGGTAAGTAAAATTTAATATTGCATAACAAGCTTTGCATTTATTGTGTAAAAAAGCAATCTTTTTTATATTTTGATAACCAGGACAAAGCGCTCAGGTTCAACGGTTGTCTTTACAAGCTCTACTCCCAAACACAGAGCACTATATGACATACGAAGGATCGACAACGATGCCTGCGTGCCATGAGACCGTTACCTGGGTCGTCCTTAACAAGCCTATATATATTACAAAGCAGCAACTCTTCTACTTAAGAAAGCTAATGCGAATTGAAGAAGGAAATGAAGATAAAGAGTTTCAAAAAGCCCCTTTAGGAAGTAACTTTCGTCCACCTCAACCCCTTCACCACAGGGTGGTCCGTACCAATATTGACTTTGAAAAGGTAAAAACTTTTCCTTGAATAAAGTGGATAAATTTTATGCCTGCTATTTATGCAAGTGGGACGAGACATGAAAAACAAACTTTTGCGATACAACTAGAAAGTATACGCAATGTTGACGCTAACGGTTACGATCATTGATCACTGAAAAAGTATTCTAATGCCGTATATTACACATAATGCTACTTATTCTAGTGAAAATCTCATTCATATAATTCCTAAAAACCGTTTATTCGTTTCTAGGTGAACTTTGAACTACTTGATTTCTTCAGCTAAATTCATTGATTTATTTTGTTTGGATGCTAAAGTTTGGATTTGAAAACATATTGTGGTTAAAAAGTAGGATTCAGTGCTTCTCACCATTCTTACAAAATTGCCGCAACAGAAAAACGTAGGGTTGAGAATTGTTCCAAAAAAAATAGTTCCAAGCTTTGTAAACTTTCCGTTTGGTAAATACAAAATCATTATTTTTTGTAAGGAAGCCATAAAAATGCAAACAATCTCCATAAATTTGATAGGATTACACGTGTACATAAGCAAGAAAAAGACATTCTGTAAATGTTGATCGATACATCATTGCTGCATTTGGTCTAATGTAGGCCAAATCGTACGTTTCCAAGATTTACAGATCCTGTTTGGTAAAAACGGACGGTTCATATAGATGATATACGAGTGTAATAAGTTTTCTTTGCCTTTCCCATACAGTAATTCAGTAACAATCTTTTCATGAATGGAGAAATACTTACTTTCTTTCCTATTTCCGCTTACCTATGTAAGTATTGCATTGAGAGAAGCTGTCAAGTGTGTTTGGAAGCACCATGGTGATGCTTTGGAATCTTGTACTCGTCTGTCAGGTATTAGGTAAAATAACTGTGACAGATGGAGTGGAAAACCACTTAACCGAATAAATCTCTTTCTTTAAAACCCTATCGAAATATAGTATATCACTGGTATTTTCTCTTTATTCTCTAAGGCAAGTTTGGAGGGGGTTTGAAAGAAATCTACTACTTTTGTACCTGTTCATTGAACAGTAAATATTTTTTCAAGGCTGCGCCGGAAAAAAAGAACAGGGACAGGTGTCCAGTTTTTCTCCTTCTTGAGTGTCGCAGAAGTAAAGATTTTAAGTGGAATCGACAGATAGTGGACGGGTGGAGTAGATAAGACAAAGTGATCTTTGATCCCTGAAGAAGCTGACTTGTTTCGATGATCGCACCGATACGACACAATACGCGAATCAATACATTGATATTGCTGATGTTTTTATTTTCGTTCTCAAAGCATCAGGGAGTGTTGTACTGGTACAGTCTTCAATGCATACGAACCATTTGCATGCCAATGAAAAAGTGCTTTATCTCTAGATCAACCGGTATCTTTCGAGGTTTTCACATAGAAGAACAAAAGCGTGAAAATGCCCCAGGATAGACAAGGTAACATGCACCATCAAGATCAACAGCATTAGGAAACAAAGGGAAAACATTTTTGGAGTTTTATCCCAGACATTTGTTATTTTTTCTGGGAAGGACTTTTCCGTGGGGTTAAATTGTCTAGCTTTTCTTGAGAAACAAGATGGATAGTGGACACAAGACGTATGCAAACCCAAGGATTTATCCACTAAAAAAACCCAACCACGAGGCAAGTTTTGTGTCGTTTCGTGTAGAAGCTGATTTTTGGCCAGTAACTAAAATAAGATCCAAATAATTACCGCTTCGTGGCCTTTAACATTGAGGAGGGATAAGTACGTTACTATTTAACGGTGTGTTAACTGGGAAGCGAATAATATAAAGCCTAATTTCCAACGCATCGACTTCACCGATTTCACCTCTTACTTAAACTGTATCTATGGTAAATTAAAGTTATTTGTTGGATCATGATCATACCTACAAACGTTGAACGGAGGAAAATGGCAAAAAAGTTTTTGGTGGACTATATAGCAAATTTACGCTTGTCATTTGTTCCCCTTTCCATTTGGAGCTACGTTCATGATTATTTTACTCTCGTTATTAGTAGGAAAGTTGGAGAGCGACCGAGTAGAACAGTTGGTCGGGACTCATAAGCCACCTGTACTTCTAGTTAGGTTGATTTTCAGTTCAGCTAATATTGCTTTTGTTGCAATCGCAATAAGCAACAGACGAAATTGGAAAATACTGTTTCATTTATTATGGCGGTGGTGGTGCGTTGCTAGAGACATTTGTCCAAAGTTAAAAATGAAAAGAACAAACTCGAAACTTACGAATAACATGACAAAAGAGATGAGCCTTTGAACTTCCTATTTGGCTACTTTTGCTGATACTTCTCGACTACTTCAGGTTTTTCCCAAAAGCAAGGACTTGGCTGTTTTATTTCTTTGCGTTCTGCTCAATTCTCTTCTCCATTTTTGTCGTCTATTAGTTTCCTAAAGACACGGAAAAAGGCAATGACATTTGTCGAAAAGTATTACAATTACCATGAAACTTACGACCGAATTTTCCTACATCTTTGCTGGTGGTGGAAACAATACACTTATGTTTTGCCCAGCTGAACTATTAAGAGTTGAGCAAAGCCAGAAAAAACGAAAGTTTGCGTAGGAAGCAGCTAATGATATTAGCTTTATTTTCTGGAACGTAACTGATGTTACATGGATAACTTAAACTAGAGGGAAAGTTAGAGAGAAAGTACTCACTTCACCTCTACTGTTTGCATTTGTTGCGTGGGTGATGGGTGTGATGCAATAGCTAAAATGCAACGGGCTGCTGAGTCTCACCAAGAACAGGAAAAGGGAGGCATTGGCCAATGTATAGGTATGCCAGCTTAACCCCGTTAATTTTTACCGGGACAGAAATGAAAAAGGCTCTAGCTTTTTCAAGAATCTTTCTCAACTCACGGAACATCTTCGTTTCAGCCCATTTCGTTTTACTCAACAGAGAGATGTTGGAAAAAAGGGGATGACGAGGAATATTTGTGTTTTGTAAAAGTAGAAATGCTGTTCGCAATCAATTGCCTCCTCCTTATACTTCCGTGATTCTAGAGATGCACCTTGTTCATTACTGTCGTCCTACATGTTTTTTTCTCGTCATTTGTCGTTAACTTTATTCAACTGAATACATCCACAAAAAAGGAAGATAATCAAGAAAGAACGTGAGTGAAGTGGAAAAAAAGGAACATCCACCCCCCAATCCACGAAATGATTGCTGTCATGAATTCTCATGATACTAATTGGATTCGTCTGGGCAGACTCTTAAAATGCAATTCGTAGATTCATATAATTTTCATGAACTTTTACCTGATCTGAAGAAGAATCCACCACCAACCTCATTTTATACTTCACTTCCGCTAGGAGTTTTACTTGAGCTAGTCAATGTCAAGCTCTTTTTTTATTGTACCCAATTAGCTTTCGTCCTTGAACTACTCCTTTGACGTTTTCGGACCAAATTCGATTCCCGATTATTTTACATTATTTTTGCATGATCGATCAACTATTTTGGTTGCTTGTTCAACTTAAAGTATCCTATCTTCGAAAGAGATTCTTAGAATCAAGGAACGAAAACTTTTCAAAGGTAGATATTAAAGTGTACACTCCACGGGGGTGTATGTAATAAAATCTATTACGACATAAAAACAAACGAAGATACGCTATTACGAATGGAGGTTGTTATGCCAACCTCTTAAGTTTGTTTAAAAAGTTCTATTTCAAGTGAAAGCAGAAAGTAAAAAAGAAAAATGAATGCTTTGCATGTAATGTGGGAATTGATGCAGGTGAGAAATTGCCTCAAGCACGCCAATTTTCACATGAAGAAAATGGGAGAAAGTAAAATGACAGTATTGTTATATCTATCTTGTCTACGACGGCTCGATTCTTTGCCATAACCCCACTCAACTGACTACATACGCTCTGGTTCAGCATTTACAAGCAATATGGTATGTTTTTATAGAATTTTAAACTGGGAATGTGACACAGGCTGGTTGAAAACGAAGGGGCTTGTTGGCTAAAGAACATGAGTTCATGTTCATGGGTCGTCGGCGTCGCTGTCGTGTCGTCCCATTTGGCTCAAAATTGCTTTCGGCAATAATATGCATATGACATAACCGTGTTTTATTCTCTTTCCCTCTCCTTTCCATTTGTCTCCTACATTTCCCAATGAAGAATGAAAGAATTCACGGATAAACGACTTGTGCAACTGTAGTAAGTAACAGTGACAGCAGTAAAGCAAAATTTGTGTAATTGTTCCCAACGATGTCCATATGGATTTTGAAGGTATTATGGCTGAATGAATGTGTAACTGTCAAAGAAAGAAAATTCTACTGGGAAACGGAAGAAATAAGATAGCCCAAAGGCCTGAATGCCGTGACTGCCAAGTATAAACGTTTCGTACGATGTTTAGACATTGTCGCTAGAGATCAACGTTCATAATATTGTGATCATTGGGGGTAAAACTAACTGATATATTTTCTCATTTTTTTTGCAGAGCTCTCACTGCAAAGCAACCATGCACAGAGAAATGTATTATAAAGGTAAGGCCTATACAAATGTTCGATTTTGTTTTAACTCTCTTTTAAGTTATTCATTTATGTATGAAAAAGTACAATGAAACATGCTTCATGAGCTAAGGTTACTTCCTATTACGAATGATAACCTGGAAATGTGATTAATGCGACAATATGAGGCGAAAGACTGAAATGTCATTTTAGTATAGTCTTTGCCCCCGGCTATGTTTCCCAACTTTCTCGCATTTTGAATGTGAATAGAATACTGCCTTTTAACGTATGTTTCCTGGATCACGTCATAAAAGCAAATCCCATCAAACTTGCCCTCTTATTGAGTAAACGATGTGTCCGTTTTTCATATCAGGGTAGATATGAGTTTTGAAATAATAGGTTTTCACAGCCTTCCTTAAATTTTAAGCAGTTAAAACATAAGTTATTTTTTGAATGATGAGGTATACTTAGTATTTCTGCTGAACTAACACTATATAATATCAACCTCATGATCACATTGCTGCTTCGAACGTGTGCTTTCCCTTTTTCACTCTTCAAAACCTCAAGAGGAAGTCGGTGCTTCAATCTAAGGGAACTCACTACGGAACCATAAGTAATCTACAAGTATATTTATGCTTTCCAAAATATGTATGCCTGAACCCCAACTATTTCCTAAAATGCCAAGAAATTCAGCAGCGTAACCAAAGCCAATACCCTGATTTTTTTCATTTAGAGAAAAGACAAAGTTGCTTTTTTCGTTTCACTTAAAACTTCATTGAAGTGGGTATTGTGGGTTTAGGGTGCCGCTTTTTGAGGTTTAGGAGGATACTGGTATTGTTCAAACAGCGACGGTAGAATTGAGTTGTCTTTCGATTCTGTGTCTTCAGGGCACCCTTACGCATACAGCTCCTTTGTGTATCGCAAGTATACGTTCGTTGAAAAAAAACTGGGAAAGTCATGAATATTTTATAGTGCTTCTGCAATCGTATTGGCGTTTCCCTGTCTGTCAGAATATGTGGAGTAAAAACTAGGTTCATGACAAGTGTACCTCGAAAAACCAGAAGAGGCTGAAATGAATCAAACAAAAATATCAAAGCGTTGTACATCTCAAGCAATGGATTAAAGCTGGAAAATAAATTCACAATATGAATGTATTTAACTACTACTTTAAACCCATCAACAAAAAGACAATTTTGGATAAATTTGCATCAATGCTTTTATGCCCACCTAATTTATTCTCCCCTCTTTATTATGCGCTTCAAAATTCAACTTAAGTTACCGTTAAAATGGTACCTGCATATATTGCAAGGATTTGTTAGAAGATATATGCATCATTAACTAATCTGATACATTATTGTTTGCGTGTTTTCAGCAAATACCTGGAAAAGTCAACCTTAACATGACGGGATGAATTAAGTTTATATATATACAAGAACACTTCATCTTGTAAAATATCAAATGAAATTAAAGTAATATGTAGTGTAGACACTTCATAAAAAAAACATTATTTAGATGCGGTTAATAATAAGCAAGTGAAGTAATGCTAATCTGTAAATCCTTATTCGCCACTGTGGGCGCTGTTCATCACATGTCCACATAGTACGAATAAGTAGGAAAAGTTGACTAATTATATCTACCATAAATTAAACAATGCAATTCGATAGTGTAAATAATAATATCTGTAAAACTATTACATCAAGCCAAAACATACATTTTTATAAAAATTAAAATGTGTACCGTCAAAGTAGCAGAGATGTGTATCTTAAGATTACTAAAGTTTATTTTAAAATATGAGCGTCGTTCTTGTTAGTAATGTCACAGGTTTTCTATCTTTTTTTCTTGTCCGAAAAGACATGGATGCTGTTTGGAAAANGTCCGAAAAGACATGGATGCTGTTTGGAAAATTTGGGTTAGTGTAGGTGTTTTGAACGAATAGCGCAAAATAACATTGCACGAATAGCTCAAGTAAATATAATAGGAGGCTATAAATTTTGGAGGACATCCATACGTATTTTGACTGCAGTCAAATCGTTAACTAAAAACCTTGTTGACTTAGGTAAATTAGGTGTTTATACATTCAATTTTGTAAGGCAGAATAAGTACTAAATATTTATTTCATGCATTACATGCAAACTATGATTAAACTGATTGTGAGTATTATGGCGCTTTAAATGTATTGAAAACTTTGAATTGACTTTAATAGAACAATTAAGATTGCCACTAGCATACAAGTGTATAACAAGGCAGCGAAAAGGACAAATTTAAGGAAACCTAACTCCAAATTTATTTGTAAATATGGAAAAACTTTGTTGTAATTCTATTACTGTCCAAGGCCTAAATAGAATTCCCCGAGGTGTCCACTAGCATACAAGTGTATTACAAGGCAGCGAAAAGGACAAATTTAAGGAAACCTAACTCCAAATTATTTGTAAATATGGAAAAACTTTGTTGTAATTCTATTAAATATTTATGCCGTAATTTATAATAATAATTATGTTCTTAGAAAGCCTTAAAGTCTTACAACAATATAGAAGGCTTGTATATAGTAGATAAAAAAATCCTTACCTTATCATATAAAATATTTCGTGAACATGAGATATTTAGCACGACAATTAAATTGAGATCTCTATTCTAGAATCTAAAACTGTTCCAGTTCCCCTGCAAATGAATTTTTCGTAAGTTTAGTGGGATCGTATCTAGGAACCTAACTACTTGTTGCAGTTTCTACATATTTTAACTGTCTATGTTACGATTTGCGTTACAATCACTCTTGGTGATTACGGATTAACGAAAAGTTGCTGCAGCTGCACTCATGACGTATTTAGCTTTTAAAAATGCGTATCTTTCCATCAGGATCTTGCCAAGAAAGATAAAATTGGTGGAAAGTAAATTTTTACAATGGTAAAAAGCTTAATGTTTACGATAAGTTTTGATTCGCAGTTACCCATAGGAAAGTTCGTTTCAGAAAGTTGATTCGAATATCCAACTTCTCCAGTCTTAAAGAGAGACAATAACCTCCCGAATGCCAAGAGTAAAATTTAGCGGAAGAAAATTGAACTCAAGATTGGATTACATCGTAATTTAAATTTTAAATGATTCAGTAAGTAAATCCATCGGACAAGATCTACAGAAAGATGATGATTGACTAAATAAGTTTTATTTAAAAATGCCTAAATCATTATTTAAACAAAACCTGGATACTTAATGTGTTTTGACTTAGGTTAGGATGTGGGAAGGTTTTATACATTAGCCATATGCTTCTGCTTTATCTTGGGTATAGTCCATTAGTCCATTTTAACAGTGGATTTTGTATTAAGCCAATAATCTAACGTAAGTGAAGTAATGAATTTATTAATAATAACTGGATACTCGCGTGTATATCTTGTATTGTTCTACTTACATATCATAGAGTTATGCGAAATTGCTGTTATATTTACGTTGCCCTATGTAATCTAATCAAGTACGAACGATTAATTATGCCTATATGGATATATATGTACGTATAATTTGAAAATTATTACTACATAGATTATAATACTACAGTAATTAATTGGTTGCCGTTATCTGTAAAAATGTTAACTAATGAAAAGTTTACATCTAATGAACAAAATAACAACACGAAAGCAGACAAAATTAATCAGTATTGTAATAAAAAAACTGATTCGACGGAAAGACACACAATATCTGTTCCTAATTATTAGCATAAATTTTCATTATAGGCTGTGGCGCATATCATGATATCAATATTTTAGAAAATAAAATCTCACCAAATTTCAGGCTATAATCGTATGCTTTAAAAAAAATTAATAACTAAAGCTTGGATCATAAGTAATCCAAAACACTATTATAGCATACGTTTATCTATAAAATTCAGTAGAGTTGAGAACTATGATCATGAAATATCTGTATTACATCCATGCCGTTGTATATCCATTAAACGGCAATTGTGTGATTGACATATTTAATTCAAACACAGCCAAAATTTCTACTTTTGAATTCAAGCGTGAGGGACTGGTAAAATATTTATTTACAGTATAGATGCAAAAGTTTCAAACTATTCACTCTTTGCATTAGTTTCCAAGTTTCTTTGGAATCTCCCCTACTTTTGCTCTTTTCCTCCATCTAAACCCATGAAAGAAACATCCCTTGTCACAGTCACGAAGTAAAGTACTTTCTAGTATTTCCCTTGTTCAAGTTGTGTAATAAGACGAAGGCAACAGGAAGTGAAGTCGCACTGGACCAATAGACCATGGAAATAAATAAGATAGGGAGATAAAGTCAGTTCAATCGTAGTGTTTCCGATATCCATATATCCTCAAACGTATAGAGTTTTCAGGGTTGCAATAAGGAAAAGTTAAATCAACTAGGGAATAAATGAATGAATAGATAAGACTAGCAAGTACTAACACAAATGAAAAGTGGATGAATTGAAAATGGACATGCTGACTCCTTTGAGAATGTTCTATCCGACATTATCAACGTAGCGGTTCAAGTTCATTCTTAGCTGGGACGAATCAGGATCTAAAGAGAGAAACCCTGCTTAGTTCACTCAACTTTATATGGAAGGACTAATGGTGGTAGTGGTAAGTTCCAAAGGAAAGGAATAATGCATTTAGTACTTGAACAATTGAAAACTGTCAATTATTCAGAAAGGAAATAGTTTTTATGGAAAAGTTGTGCACGCCTCTGAAGTTAACAGCTCCAAGCAGAAGCTGCTTTTGCAAAAAAAAACTCTCAGCGCGCCAACTAGTCAATAGTAAGCTTTTTTTTGCGACATTGTTTCTTGGCTATAATCCAAAATTCATGGTTTCATCATTTTTTCAAGGAAATAGATTTTCTTTGGACTATTTCCAGGAGATTCATTGATTTTGATCACCTACATGACTACATCTGAGAAAAACAGCATTTTATCAGTCCATGATAATAAAGCCACATAACTTTTCAGGTAAAACTTGAGACTTTATTTTAATCTAGAGAGTGAAAACGTCCTTAAAAGCGAGTTTAAAGGTTTAACCGTAACAAAACAATTGTTTAAATACTTAACAACTTATGGCTTACTGTATCCTGCTGTAGTATCAGCTAAAGGAATCAGTCTTTTGTAGACAGCGATTAACAAAAAGAAACTTATAATCATCAGTGCGGTAGCCGTAGCAGAGGTAACAATGGTGCCGTACATGGTGTAAATAAATGTAACAAATATCGGTCCGATGACTCTTGATAGGCTACTTATTGATGTAAGAGCGCCCATCCATACACCCTGAAATATATAAAGTTCACTTCTTAAGTATCTTTTGTCTAATTGTACTTTGTTTTAAAGAAAACACATGGTAAATTCCAATACCTGAGGTCTCGGTCCAATCATTTTAGAAAATATTGTTTGGCTCAAAGCAATACAAAACGGGAAACCTAGGGTACAAATAGCATACCCAATAGCTACAATTACAGGATTTAGCGCCGGCATCTCAAAGCACCATCTTTGTGACTCTGGACACCCGTGTTGAGTAACACTCCAGTGGTAATCGTTACCAAGACCTTGACATTCTTCCGATGATGTTATATTATAAATAGTTGTTGCATTAGAAGAATACACGCAACCAGTAGTTTTCATCGGAGGAGAATCTCCCGAAAAAGGGAAGAAGAATAAACGGCCAAGGATCATTGGAACAATGCCGAAACCGATGAGAAGCACACGTTCATCAATTTTCTTGGCCAAATAAGGTATTAAGAAAAATATGGAGGTGGAGACAACAGAAGAGATAATCATCGTGAGGCCTACATTAGTAATCGCGGTTTCATGACTCCAGCCAAATTGATCTATTGACACGGGAGTCCCAAGTCTAATGGGGCATTAAGAAAAACAAGATTATCAAATACCGTAGACCAAAAAATAATCCAATGGGCTTATACCTGAATATAATTTAAAGCTAAATTAGTACGTGATTACGTTTCCAGCAGAACAAAGTTGAAAAACACAATGAAAAACGTAATGATGATGACCATAATCCCCAAATAATCTGGACGTACGTTTTTCCATCTATTATTGTTTTCTGCCGACGTGAAAATGAAAATACATGACATATAGACATTTTTCGCTTCACAATCTGTCGAAATGATTTATTCCCTTGATATTACGCTATTATCTTACGAATCGTATTAGGCTTTCCATTCAAGCTCTGCTGTTGTTGAGCCAACTTTGCTTTCATTTGCGCTTCCCTCACCGCTATATCACTTTCACGGAACAAAGATGGATGGAAGAGGATCAAGTTTGTTAGGCCTAACAAAGCCGTGAGCCATCCTACAGCGGTGTACATGTTCAAGGACAACCTACCATCAACGATTGGTATCCCATCGCTGCCTAACGGCTTCAGCACTAGTTGACCAACTGTTTCATTAAAGGTTAAAACATTTTTTTTATCATGTAGCACTATCCACTCAACTGGAAATCAGTTTTTCTAGTTATAA